>CM076607.1:81900506-82098730 GCA_038502775.1 Hippodamia convergens
TTTTCATTTCAATTTCCGCTTTAGTAGTGAGACAAACAAGTGTTCGAATACAAAACCACGTTGTCAGTTTGTTTACAAGCCAGGCAAAGTTTTCAATATTCTGACTTCTTGAGTGCCTTTGGTTTCAGGATTATTTATCCGCTAAGAAACGTCTATCGTATTTTTTCATTGTCAATATTACAAAAAAGAAAAGTAATTGAATGAGCAAATTAGAAACGGTAATTTGAATATCTTATAATTTTCTAGATATCAGAAAAATGTCAGAGCGGAAAAGAAAATATTTGAGTGGAGCTTGCAGAAGAAAACTCCATAGGGAAAAAGAAGAAGCATTTTTGAACAACGAAAGGTTTTTCAATATTTTAATAAGCCAATGCCTGAGTCTCAATCAATTATTCAGCACAGTGACGTATCAGGCTTCAAATGGAGCTCCAATAATTTCATTCTATTGAACTTGCCGATGCGCTATATTTTTCTGATGACGTAATGAACAAAATTCATGAAAAAGAAAAGAAAAAAATTATAAATTGTATGAAAAAAAACATATATGGTTTTCAATAATTAAATTCGCAATTAGAATTATTACTCGAGAACTCCCTGTCTTCAACAGTTGTATAATTATACCGTCAAGCTTTTCAAGTTTTTTATCACATTGATTCCTTTCTAGTTATTTTATAACAGAATCTATTTCCATTTTGGAAATTCTTTTTCATCAATATATATATATATAACTTTTATCACATTCTCCTTTAATATTTTTTTTGAAAAACGCCAGGGGAACTTATCATAAATAACATAGATCTATGGAGGAAGCCCCCGACTGAAATCTTGCGGGGGGCCTTCGAATTCAGCGCTACGCCACTGTTGGAACGTGTTCAACAGGACAAAGCCATTGAAAAGTAACAAAAAACAAATTCATTTCATTCATTTTATTTAACTGATGAAAACAGTACCAAAATAATTATATAAATATAAGCAAAATGAACAAATGAAAATGAAAACAAATTCTCAATATAAACAAGACATCATATAGAAAAAAAATATTTACAATATGTACAAGGGATTATAGTTGATTAAAATGAATAATGAGGAAATAAATACATTAAAAAAATACAAAATATTTACTAGAGCTTTCTAGGGATTTTGGGATAAATTGGTGAACTACAATGATATCCCTCGTTCTGGTAAAACCACTTCATCAAATTTTTCAAGATGAAGTACGATACCTCTTGAAATCCATGTTGTAGCACACCAATCTCACCATTTCGACTCCACCACAGCTGGATCGTCCCGTAGCTCAGCACCACTGAGCAAGCAAACTTCTGCTTAGCAGACCAGCCGGGGTTGGGACCTTTCCAACAGGTGGAGAATAGCTTCCTCCCTCTCTCCATTTGACCGACAGGACTCCAAAGCCTCCTCAATCGCTGGTATAATTTCAGGGTTCGAGAGGAGGGACGATTCCAGCCCTAGCACTTGGTAGTGATCCCGATTGTCTCTGGACCGCACTTCGGAGAAATCGAAACCGAATACCTTTGCTAGGGCCTCGATGCAGAAATCCCTGGTTTGCTGGTGCCATATGCCAACCAACTTGGGCCTACTCTGGACACTTCGCAACAGTTGGTTCGCTCCAGAATGCGTCAAATGCAGCCTCACTTTCGAATTGAAAGTGTTTATCTGCATTGGCGCAAGCAGAGGAACCAACTGGTAGCTCTGCTTCCTCAATTTCTTGCTTGCAGCAAGCATTAAAGTTTTGAAGCGGTCCAGAGTCTCCAAGTCGACGTCGCATATTATGTGGTCCAATTTTATTGGATCTCGAATGCAGAGACTGCTGTCGAAGTTCATCTGATCGTGCAAATGTTCTTTCTGTCGACGAAACTCTCCCTTCGGGATTTGGATTCCCCAATAAGGACAGATTATGTCAGAGGAGAAGTCGAAGTAATGGTAAAAATTGAAGAATCCTTGAAGAAGCTCCATTACGGATCCTACGTGGAGTTTTACCCTCAATTTCCAATCTTCTAGTTCAAGGAGCGAAGTTTCCATCTGAATCTGTTGCAAAGTGGGAATCCCTTGCACTTTTGCAGGTAAAAAATGAACATCATCCTCAAAGAGTGGTTGGAGATGCCACGCTTGAGGCCAGTGACCTCCTGGACTTGTGCCCAATACTCGAGGACCACGAATGCTTTTCGTGCATTTTCGTCGACAGAAAGAAATGCTTCGACAACTCGACCTGATTCAGCTCTTGTGATCCTCTTGAACCTTTCAGGATCAGGCGTCATCAAATCGAGGAACTTCTCGATCTGATGGTTGGCATCCTGGATGGTCTCCAGACTCTCGATCAGCTTTAAGCACTCCAGCTGAACGTCGACATGGCGATCTGAAAATATCAAGAAATGTAAGGAAAGGAACCAACGAAAATGATGAAAATATGCAAGTATAATTCGATAGAATAAAAATCTTGTCAAATGTGAAAAAAAAACATTAACATCAACAAGAAAAGTACTCATATGTGAAAATATGCAAATATATTTCGATAAAATGCAAATAGTATAAATTGTGAAAAAATCACGAAAAAGAACCTCAACAACAGGAGAAACATTTATATCTGAAAATACTTAAGAATGTAAGACAAGAGAACAACGAAAATGTACATGTTAATTCAAGAAAGAGGTCCTCAACATCAACAAGAAAACTATTTATATTTACCTGAAGATTTCAACAACGATCGGAAAAAAGCAACAATTCCAGACATATCGTCGGCAGCAATAAAAATTTCAGGGATAAATTGAAGAACACTAACTCGAACAACTAACTCGAACTGAATGTGCTGAACTGCTTGTGGCAAAAATATAAATACTGATTTGCGTATCCCCACCCCCGTTCTCAACCCTCCATGACAGTACCACGTTATAGAGATAACGAAAAAGGTGAATACAGGTGTAATTAAGAGGGAATTTCTTGGAATTTTGTATGAGGAACGAATAATACCTGGAATATTCTAGAAGAAAGTTTTGGGGAAAAACATGGTATGACTGAAAAATTATCTTTTCTGAGAAATGTCTACGAAAAACAGATATATAATTTGTCTAAATCTTTGTTATTTTTTTTATTTTTCTGTAGAACACAGATATTGAATTGGATTCAATTTCTAATTCTTACAGTCTGAATTTTTCATTTCGAGAACTTGACAGATGTATCTATTTTTGGTTGAAAGAAAAGAGAATTTCCTTTCGTGATATTGATTTTGTATCAATTCAGACAAATTAAGATCATATTTCTTCAAATGAATTAGCAGAATAAACTAATTTTAACTTATTTCAATCTTGTGAATCTTGATCTTTTTCTTTTAATTCTAGGCTAAGTTTTCCAAAGTACTGAAAGGTTTTTTTTCTCAATTCCAGTTGATTTTTGTGGGTTTAGTTTCAAGTTGGATTTGATTGTGAAGATTTTTTGTATAATTCGATTATTATTGTATTTTTGTTAAAGATGTAATTATTAGTGGATACATTGATTGGGCTTGTCCTGTTATGTATCCCTTATGAATAAATAAATAAATAAATAAAATAAAATAAAGATATTCTCTGTGTTCCAAAAACAGAGGACGATTAAATTTGAGCACTCACTCACTTATTGTGGTATCAAGTTATTTAATAATCTTCCAGAAAGATTAAGAATTTCAGAATAAAGAGAATTCAAAAGAGAGATTTAATTGTTGTTTGCTCTCAAACTGCTTTTACAGTGTTGGCGAATACTTGAGAAGAAAAATCGATTGAGATTGATCATTTATTTTAATTTGGTCTTGTGTTGTTATTCTGATATTGTTTTAATACCTTTTTTCTTTCTGACATGTACTATACAAATGTATTTTTTTGCAAAGAATGAATAATCATTATTATTATTACTATAATTATAATTTTTTTCCTTTTCACACTTTTATTATTATTCTTGTTATTTTTTTATTATCATGTTCTAATCTTTTCTAATTTAAACATCTAGGGGTGTTTATTTCAATAGAAATTTGTGTCCAAGTTAATTTGGAACAGTCATAATTTCAGCAGTTTTCGTCTTTACATGCTATTTTACAAATTTTTCAAAATCTAAAGTTTTTGATCATATTAAATCTCTATTGAAAACTATCCAAAAAAATCGGGCATATTTGGGCACTTCCAATGAGTCATTCACAAGTATTTTGTACTGAAAATACATATATAACAATTTTTTTAATATTAAGAGGCACTGAAAGGTCATGGCATTTTGCCACTTTCGATATGGACGAGTGTTGCAATTTTTTTTTCAAGAAGAGAGTAGAAATTTCAAATCCAAGTCTCATACACCTAAGGACGATTTCCTGCAAAAAGTTGGAACAAATCGAATATTTCATAAAATTTTGTTGGTTGACATAAATCCCACAGATTTTGAACTGAAAAAAAAAATGAAGGATGAACAAAATTTCTTTTGTTCCATTTCGAAATTTTCAGAGTTTTTTCTCTTTAAAAACAAAGTTTGTTGACTTGGGGAAGTAGCCTCTTTCAGTAAGCAACAAACTGTTCTCTAAATATACTGAGAAAACCGAATTCATATAAGTATTCCGTTTTTCCAAATAAAATAGCTGTTCAAAGTTGTGTTCGCAAATTGTGAATGTATCAATCTTTGTACATTTGCTTTTTAATTTTCATCAGATCAGCATTGTTTTAACCACAAAAACACTCTGGAATAATGGAGAAAATAAAAAAAATCAGGACCCTATTTCGAGGATAAAAATGTAGCTTTTATTATTATAACTATGAGCAACTATAAAGTTTTGAATTTTGCTAGAAAATTTGCATTTGCTAAGGAAACAATGAAATGCTCCTTTTCTTTAATTTCTATTCGCATCTGTATAATAATAGCTGGAAACCACGAAACATTCCAGAAAATACAGTCATCTTTACGTACCAGTATTTTGTTATGATAATCCACTTAACATTTATATAAAATGGATAAATTCGAACAGTTCAAATAATCATTTGGAAATCATTGCGAATTTTTTTTCTAGATAACAATAATAATAATAGTAAGTAATAGTAGAAAGCAGGTAGTAAGTACCGTAGTTTAGATGCCGAACTGGGTCTAAACGATCTACTAAGGCCAATTCTGAATTCGAATGGATGGCCTGAAATTATTTTGAAAATTGGAAATGTTAGGCTTATTTCAAGAAAAATTGGTTTTCTCCGCTACACAATCATAAAAAATGACTCAAAAATGAAAAGAATAATAAAACACATGATGGATCATGAATATGAAAATAATGTTGATGAAGTTTCTTCTGAAAGAACAACAAATTTTTCCAGATTTCTTCAGTGGTTCATTCATCAAATAAGGTTAGGTTAGCTGATTCTATGGAAGGTAGAGGTATCATTACCCTCCAAAGGTGATTCATCAAATAATAGGTTTGCTGATCGTGGTTTCTTCGTCTAAGATGCCTGACTCATCAAGTAAACCTTGATTAACATCTTAGAGAAGAATGCTAAATAGGAAAAAGATTCAATAAAACACAGTTCGCAACATATCAAAGATTGTGTACATTCTGATCTTAACATGGTACACAACAATGCAAATGGACGGAAGAATTTCGAGCATTCATTTTATAATTTATAGTAATTAAAAAACAAGTACAATATAATCAGTATACAATACCTTCTCGAGGAAACTAGACACTTTAGCGAATCGCGGTTTTCAGCAATTCGAGTTTCTCGAAAAAAGAGAACATGACATGTATACCTATTACTTTTTTTTATCTAGCTTAATTTAGGAGAGATGTAGTTATTATTTTTATTATCATGTTCCAATCTTTTCTGATGTAAACATCTAGGGGTGTTTATTTCAATAGAAATTTGTGTCCAAGTTAATTTGGAACAGTTATAATTTAAGCAATTTTCGTCTTTACATGCTGTTTTACAAATTTTCCAAAATCTAAAGTTTTTGATCATATTGAATCTCTATTGAAACTGTCCAAAAAAATCTGGCATATTTTGGGCACTTCCAATGAGTCATTCACAAGTATTTTGTACTGAAAAGACATATATAACAATTTTTTAATATTAAGAGGCACTGAAAGGTCATGGCATTTTGCCACCTCTCTCAATGAGAAGAGTGTTGCAATTTTTTTTTTCAAGAAGAGAGTAGAAATTCAAATCCAAGTCTCATACCACCAAAGGACGATTTTCTGCAAAAAGTTGGAACAAATCGAATATTTCATGAGATTTTGTTGGTTGACATGAATCCCACAGATTTTGAACTGAAAAAAAAATGAAGGATGAACAAATTTCTTTGTTTCATTTCGAAATTTTCAGAGTTTTTCCCATTAAAAACAAAGTTTGTTGACTTGGGGAAGTAGCCTCTTTCAGTAAGCAACGAACTGTTCCATAAATATACTGAGAAAACCGAATTTATATAAGTATTCTGATTTTCCAAAAAAACATAGCCAGATTTTTGTCTTTCAAATTTGTGTTCGCAATTTGTAAATGTATCAATCTTTGTTCCTTTGCTTTTTAATTTTCATCAGATCAGCATTGTTTTAAACACAAAAAACACTCTGGAATAATGGAGAAAAAAAAAAAAATCAGGCCCCTATTTCGAGAATAAAAATGTAGCTTTTATTATTAAAACTATGAGCAACTACAAGGTTTTGAATTTTGCTAGAAAATTTGCATTTGCTAATTGCTCCTTTTTTTTTTATTTTGTATTTCGCATACCACAAAAACATACCAGAAAATACAGTTCTTTACGTACCAGTAGTTTTTTGTTATGAAAATCCACTTAACTTTTATATAAAATGGATAAATTCGAACAGTTCAAATAATCATTTGGAAATCATTGCGAATTTTATTTCTAGATAACAATAATAATAATAGTAAGTAATAGTAGTAAGCAGGTAGTAAGTACCGTAGTTTAGATGCCGAACTGGGTCTAAACGATCTACTAAGGCCAATTCTGAATTCGAATGGATAGCCTGAAATTATTTTGAAAATTGGAAATGTTAGGCTTATTTCAAGAAAAATTGGTTTTCTCCGCTACACAATCATAAAAAATGACTCAAAAATGAAAAGAATAATAAAACACATGATGGATCATGAATATGAAAATAATGTTGATGAAGTTTTTCTAAGAACATAAATTTTTCAGATTTCTTTCGTTTCATTCAGTGGTTTATTCATCAAATAAGGTTAGGTTAGCTGATTCTATGGAGGGTAGAGGTACGGTACCCCTACTCTCCAAAGGTGATTCATCAAATAATAGGTTTGCTGATCGTGGTTTCTTCGTCTGAGATGCCTGACTCATCAAGTAAACCTCAATTAACATCTTAGAGACGAATGCTAAATAGGAAAAAGATTCAATAAAACACAGTTCGCAACATATCAAAGAATATGTCTATTCTGATCTTAACATGATACACAACAATGCAAATGGACAGAAAAAATTTCGAGCATTCATTTTATAATTTGCTGTAATTAATAAAAAAGTACAATATAATCAGTATACAATACCTTCTCGAGGAAACTAGACACTTTAGCGAATCGTGGTTTTCAGCAATTCGAGTTTCTCGAAAAAAGAGAACATGACATGTATACCTACCTATTACTTTTTTTTATCTAGCTTTATTTAGGAGATGTAGTACTAAAACATCGAAATCTGACCAACCTGTACATGAGTTAAATGCTTCACCACGGTCTTCAAAAAACTAAAAGTAATCAATGTCAGTGGCGTAGCAGAAGGCCTCGCAGACCCCGCAGTGCATGGGGGCCCGTGCACTAAGGGGGCTTCCGGATCAATCGAAAAGCTTTGAAGGGGGCCCCAATAACTGGTGAACTGGCCGATTCGCAATGAAGGTACAGATATTATTCTCGAAAAATAGAGAAATATTCCTGAAATATATTCAAGAAACATATGAGGTTCACAGTAATTCGATCCGACATATCACTCAATCACACCCTATGCTACCCAATTTTAAGAGTTTTTTCTATAGCGTCAAGCTTTTCGGCATTTCTCTTTGAACGTCGCCACATGATCGTTTTATTAGGGGCTAGGAGGCTTATTTGACGTGTTGTTCTTCAGACGGCTTGCGGCTTATCTGTTATTGCAAAAATTATTGTCAATTCTACAATCAGGATATTTTTATGCAGAAGGGGAAAGTATTATGAAATCTTTTCATTTCAATTTCCGCTTTAGTAGTGAGACAAACAAGTGTTCGAATACAAAACCACGTTGTCAGTTTGTTTACAAGCCAAGGCAAAGTTTTCAATATTCTGACTTCTTGAGTGCCTTTGGTTTCAGGATTATTTATCCGCTAAGAAACGTCTATCGTATTTTTTCATTGTCAATATTACAAAAAAGAAAAGTAATTGAATGAGCAAATTAGAAACGGTAATTTGAATATCTTATAATTTTCTAGATATCAGAAAAATGTCAGAGCGGAAAAGAAAATATTTGAGTGGAGCTTGCAGAAGAAAATCTCATAGGGAAAAAGAAGAAGCATTTTTTGAACAACGAAAGGTTTTTCAATATTTTAATAAGCCAATGCCTGAGTCTCAATCAATTATTCAGCACAGTGACGTATCAGGCTTCAAATGGAGCTCCAATAATTTCATTCTATTGAACTTGCCGATGCGCTATATTTTTCTGATGACGTAATGAACAAAATTCATGAAAAAGAAAGAGAAAAATTATAAATTGTATGAAAAAACATATATGGTTTTCAATAATTAAATTCGCAATTAGAATTATTACTCGAGAACTCCCTGTCTTCAACAGTTGTATAATTATACCGTCAAGCTTTTCAAGTTTTTTATCACATTGATTCCTTTCTAGTTATTTTTATAACAGAATCTATTTCCATTTTGGAAATTCTTTTTCATCAATATATATATATATAACTTTTATCACATTCTCCTTTAATATTTTTCTTTGAAAAAACGCCAGGGGAAACTTATCATAAATAACATAGATCTATGGAGGAAGCCCCCGACTGAAATCTTGCGGGGGGCCTTCGAATTCAGCGCTACGCCACTGTTGGAACGTGTTCAACAGGACAAAGCCATTGAAAAGTAACAAAAACAAATTCATTTCATTCATTTTATTTAACTGATGAAAACAGTACCAAAATAATTATATAAATATAAGCAAAATGAACAAATGAAAATGAAAACAAATTCTCAAATATAAACAAGACATCATATAGAAAAAAAATATTCACAATATGTACAAGGGATCATAGTTGATTAAAATGAATAATGAGGAAATAAATACATTAAAAAAATACAAAATATTTACTAGAGCTTTCTAGGGATTTTGGGATAAATTGGTGAACTACAATGATATCCCTCGTTCTGGTAAAACCACTTCATCAAATTTTTCAAGATGAAGTACGATACCCTCTTGAAATCCATGTTGTAGCACACCAATCTCACCATTTCGACCTCCACCACAGCTGGATCGTCCCCGTAGCTCAGCACCACTGAGCAAGCAAACTTCTGCTTAGCAGACCAGCGGGTTGGGACCTTTCCAACAGGTGGAGAATAGCTTCCTCCCTCTCTCCATTTGACCGACAGGACTCCAAAGCCTCCTCCATCGCTGGTATAATTTCAGGGTTCGAGAGGAGGGACGATTCCAGCCCTAGCACTTGGTAGTGATCCCGATTGTCTCTGGACCGCACTTCGGAGAAATCGAAACCGAATACCTTTGCTAGGGCCTCGATGCAGAAATCCCTGTTTGCTGGTGCCATATGCCAACCAACTTGGGCCTACTCTGGACACTTCGCAACAGTTGGTTCGCTCCAGAATGCGTCAAATGCAGCCTCACTTTCGAATTGAAAGTGTTTATCTGCATTGGCGCAAGCAGAGGAACCAACTGGTAGCTCTGCTTCCTCAATTTCTTGCTTGCAGCAAGCATTAAAGTTTTGAAGCGGTCCAGAGTCTCCAAGTCGACGTCGCATATTATGTGGTCCAATTTTATTGGATCTCGAATGCAGAGACTGCTGTCGAAGTTCATCTGATCGTGCAAATGTTCTTTCTGTCGACGAAACTCTCCCTTCGGGATTTGGATTCCCCAATAAGGACAGATTATGTCAGAGGAGAAGTCGAAGTAATGGTAAAAATTGAAGAATCCTTGAAGAAGCTCCATTACGGATCCTACGTGGAGTTTTACCCTCAATTTCCAATCTTCTAGTTCAAGGAGCGAAGTTTCCATCTGAATCTGTTGCAAAGTGGGGAATCCCTTGCACTTTTGCAGGTAAAAAATGAACATCATCCTCAAAGAGTGGTTGGAGATGCCACGCTTGAGGCCAGTGACCTCCTGGACTTGTGCCCAATACTCGAGGACCACGAATGCTTTTCGTGCATTTTCGTCGACAGAAAGAAATGCTTCGACAACTCGACCTGATTCAGCTCTTGTGATCCTCTTGAACCTTTCAGGATCAGGCGTCATCAAATCGATTAACTTCTCGATCTGATGGTTGTCATCCTGGATGGTCTCCAGACTCTCGATCAGCTTTAAGCACTCCAGCTGAACGTCGACATGG
Source organism: Hippodamia convergens (assembly GCA_038502775.1). NCBI lineage: Eukaryota > Metazoa > Arthropoda > Insecta > Coleoptera > Coccinellidae > Hippodamia > Hippodamia convergens. Next base: position 81,911,056 of record CM076607.1, read on the forward strand.
CGATCTGAAAATATCAAGAAATGTTAGGAAAGGAACCAACGAAAATGATGAAAATATGCAAGTATAATTCGATAGAATAAAAATCTTGTCAAATGTGAAAAAATTGAGAAAAAAAACATTAACATCAACAAGAAAAGTACTCATATGTGAAAATATGCAAATATATTTCGATAAAATGCAAATAGTATAAATTTGTGAAAAAATCACGAAAAAGAACCTCAACAACAGGAGAAACATTTATATCTGAAAATACTTAAGAATGTAAGACAAGAGAACAACGAAAATGTACATGTTAATTCAAGAAAGAGGTCCTCAACATCAACAAGAAAACTATTTATATTTACCTGAAGATTTCAACAACGATCGGAAAAAAGCAACAATTCCAGACATATCGTCGGCAGCAATAAAAATTTCAGGGATAAATTGAAGAACACTAACTCGAACAACTAACTCGAACTGAATGTGCTGAACTGCTTGTGGCAAAAATATAAATACTGATTTGCGTATCCCCACCCCCGTTCTCAACCCTCCATGACAGTACCACGTTATAGAGATAACGAAAAAGGTTAATACAGGTGTAATTAAGAGGGAATTTCTTGGAATTTTGTATGAGGAACGAATAATACCTGGAATATTCTAGAAGAAAGTTTTGGGGAATAACATGGTATGACTGAAAAATTATCTTTTCTGAGAAATGTCTACGAAAAACAGATATATAATTTGTCTAAATTTTTGTTATTTTTTTATTTTTCTGTAGAACACAGATATTGAATTGGATTCAATTTCTAATTCTTACAGTCTGAATTTTTCATTTCGAGAACTTGACAGATGTATCTATTTTTGGTTGAAAGAAAAAGAAATTTCCTTTCGTGATATTGATTTTGTATCAATTCAGACAAATTAAGATCATATTTCTTCAAATGAATTAGCAGAATAAACTAATTTAACTTATTTCAATCTTGTGAATCTTGATCTTTTTCTTTTAATTCTAGGCTAAGTTTTTCCAAAGTACTGAAAGGTTTTTTTCTCAATTCCAGTTGATTTTTGTGGGTTTAGTTTCAAGTTGGATTTGATTGTGAAGATTTTTTGTATAATTCGATTATTATTGTATTTTGTTAAAGATGTAATTATTAGTGGATACATTGATTGGGCTTGTCCTGTTATGTATCCCTTATGAATAAATAAATAAATAAATAAAATAAAATAAAGATATTCTCTGTGTTCCAAAACAGAGGACGATTAAATTTGAGCACTCACTCACTTATTGTGGTATCAAGTTATTTAATAATCTTCCAGAAAGATTAAGAATTTCAGAATAAAGAGAATTCAAAAGAGAGATTTAATTGTTGTTTGCTCTCAAACTGCTTTTACAGTGTTGGCGAATACTTGAGAAGAAAAATCGATTGAGATTGATCATTTATTTTAATTTGGTCTTGTGTTGTTATTCTGATATTGTTTTAATACCTTTTTTCTTTCTGACATGTACTATACAAATGTATTTTTTTTGCAAAGAATGAATAATCATTATTATTATTACTATAATTATAATTTTTTTCCTTTTCACACTTTTATTATTATTCTTGTTATTATTTTATTATCATGTTCTAATCTTTTCTAATTTAAACATCTAGGGGTGTTTATTTCAATAGAAATTTGTGTCCAAGTTAATTTGGAACAGTCATAATTTCAGCAGTTTTCGTCTTTACATGCTATTTTACAAATTTTTCAAAATCTAAAGTTTTTGATCATATTAAATCTCTATTGAAACTATCCAAAAAAATCGGGCATATTTGGGCACTTCCAATGAGTCATTCACAAGTATTTTGTACTGAAAATACATATATAACAATTTTTTTAATATTAAGAGGCACTGAAAGGTCATGGCATTTTGCCACTTTCGATATGGGAAGAGTGTTGCAATTTTTTTTTCAAGAAGAGAGTAGAAATTTCAAATCCAAGTCTCATACCACCTAAGGACGATTTCCTGCAAAAAGTTGGAACAAATCGAATATTTCATAAAATTTTGTTGGTTGACATAAATCCCACAGATTTTGAACTGAAAAAAAAAATGAAGGATGAACAAAATTTCTTTTGTTCCATTTCGAAATTTTCAGAGTTTTTCTCTTTAAAAACAAAGTTTGTTGACTTGGGGAAGTAGCCTCTTTCAGTAAGCAACAAACTGTTCTCTAAATATACTGAGAAAACCGAATTCATATAAGTATTCCGTTTTTCCAAATAAAAATAGCTGTTCAAAGTTGTGTTCGCAGTTTGTGAATGTATCAATCTTTGTACATTTGCTTTTTAATTTTCATCAGATCAGCATTGTTTTAACCACAAAAACACTCTGGAATAATGGAGAAAATAAAAAAAATCAGGACCCTATTTCGAGGATAAAAATGTAGCTTTTATTATTATAACTATGAGCAACTATAAAGTTTTGAATTTTGCTAGAAAATTTGCATTTGCTAAGGAAACAATGAAATGCTCCTTTCTTTAATTTCTATTCGCATCTGTATAATAATAGCTGGAAACCACGAAAACATTCCAGAAAATACAGTCATCTTTACGTACCAGTATTTTGTTATGATAATCCACTTAACATTTATATAAAATGGATAAATTCGAACAGTTCAAATAATCATTTGGAAATCATTGCGAATTTTTTTTCTAGATAACAATAATAATAATAGTAGGTAATAGTAGAAAGCAGGTAGTAAGTACCGTAGTTTAGATGCCGAACTGGGTCTAAAAGATCTACTATGGCCAATTCTGAATTCGAATGGATGGCCTGAAATTATTTTGAGAATTGGAAATGTAAGTCTTATTTTAAGAATAATTGGTTTTCTCAAAAATGACTCAAAAATGAAAAGAATAATAAAAAACATGATGGATCATTAATATGAAAATAATGTTGATGAAGTTTCTTCTGAAAGAACAACAAATTTTTCCAGATTTCTTCAGTGGTTTATTCATAAAATAAGGTTAGGTTAGCGGATTCTATGGAGGGTAGAGGTACCCTACCCTCCAAAGGTGATTCATCAAATAATAGGTTTGCTGATCGTGGTTTCTTCGTCTGAGATGCCTGACTCATCAAGTAAACCTCAATTAACATCTTAGAGAAGAATGCTAAATAGGAAAAAGATTCAATGAAACACAGTTCGCAACATATCAAAGAATGTGTATATTCTGATCTTAACATGATACACAACAATGCAAATGGACGGAAAAATTTCGAGCATTCATTTTATAATTTGCAGTAATTAATAAAAAAGTACAATATAATCAGTATACAATACCTTCTCGAGGAAACTAGACACTTTAGCGAATCGCGGTTTTCAGCAATTCGAGTTTCTCGAAAAAAGAGAACATGACATGTATACCTATTACTTTTTTTTATTTGCTTAATTTAGGAGATGTAGTTATTATTTTATTAGCATGTTCCAATCTTTTCTGATGTAAACATCTAGGGGTGTTTATTTCAATAGAAATTTGTGTCCAAGTTAATTTGGAACAGTCATAATTTCAGCAATTTTCGTCTTTACATGCTGTTTTACAAATTTTCCAAAATCTAAAGTTTTTGATCATATTAAATCTCTATTGAAACTGTCCAAAAAAATCGGGCAAATTTTGGGCACTTCCAAAGGGTCATTCACAAGTATTTTGTACTGAAAATACATATATAACAATTCTTTTAATATTGAGAGGCACTGAAAGATCATGGCATTTTGCCACTTTGAATATGAGAAGAGTGTTGCAATTTTTTTTTCAAGAAGAGAGTAGAAATTTCAAATCCAAGTTTCATACCACCAAAGGACGATTTTCTGCAAAAAGTTGGAACAAATCGAATATTTCATGAGATTTTGTTGGTTGACATGAATCCCACAGATTTTGAACTGAAAAAAAAATGAAGGATGAACAAAATTTCTTTTGCTCCATTTCGAAATTTTCAGAGTTTTTCTCTTTAAAAACAAAGTTTGTTGACTTGGGGAAGTAGCCTCTTTCAGTAAGCAACAAACTGTTCTCTAAATATACTGAGAAAACCGAATTCATATAAGTATTCCGTTTTTCCAAATAAACATAGCTGTTCAAAGTTGTGTTCGCAGTTTGTGAATGTATCAATCTTTGTACATTTGCTTTTCAATTTTCATCAGATCAGCATTGTTTTAACGACAAAAACACTCTGCAGTAATGGAGAAAATAAAAAAAATCAGGACCCTATTTCGAGAATAAAAATGTAGCTTTTATTGTTATAACTATGAGCAATTACAAGGTTCTGAATTTTGCTAGAAAATTTGCATTTGCTAATTGCTCCTTTTTTTAATTTGTATTCGCATCTGTATAATAATAGCTGGAAACCACAAAAACATACCAAAAAATACAGTTATCTTTACGTACCAGTAGTTCTTTTGTTATGAAAATCCACTTAACATTTATATAAAGTGGATAAATTCGAACAGTTCAAATAATCATTTGGAAATCATTGCGAATTTTTTTCTAGATAACAATAATAATAATAGTAGGTAATAGTAGAAAGCAGGTAGTAGGTACCGTAGTTTAGATGCCGAACTGGGTCTAAACGATCTACTAAGGCAAATTCTGAATTCGAATGGATGGCCTGAAATTATTTTGAAAATTGAAAATGTTAGGCTTATTTTAAGAATGAGTGGTTTTCTCCGCTACACAATCATACAAAATGACTCAAAAATGAAAAGAATAATAAAAAATATGATGGATCATGAATATGAAAACAATGTTGATGAAGTTTCTTCTGAAAGAACAACAAATTTTTCCAGATTTCTTCAGTGGTTTATTCATCAAATAAGGTTAGGTTAGCTGATTCTATGGAGGGTAGAGGTACCCCTACCCTCCAAAGGTGATTCATCAAATAATAGGTTTGCTGATCGTGGTTTCTTCGTCTGAGATGCCTGACTCATCAAGTAAACCTCAATTAACATCTTAGAGAAGAATGCTAAATAGGAAAAAGATTCAATGAAACACAGTTCGCAACATATCAAAGAATATGTATATTCTGATCTTAACATGATACACAACAATGCAAATGGACAAAAAAATTTCGAGCATTCATTTTATAATTTGCAGTAGTAATTAATAAAAAAGTACATATAATCAGTATACAATACCTTCTCGAGGAAACTAGACACTTTAGCGAATCGCGGTTTTCAGCAATTCGAGTTTCTCGAAAAAAGAGAACATGACATGTATACCTATTACTTTTTTTATCTAGCTTAATTTAGAAGATGTAGTTATTATTTTATTATCATGTTCCAATCTTTTCTGATGTAAACATCTAGGGGTGTTTATTTCAATAGAAATTTGTATCCAAGTTAATTTGGAACAGTTATAATTTAAGCAATTTTCGTCTTTACATGCTGTTTTACAAATTTTCCAAAATCTAAAGTTTTTGATCATATTGAATCTCTATTGAAACTGTCCAAAAAAATCTGGAATATTTTGGGCACTTCCAATGAGTCATTCACAAGTATTTTGTACTGAAAAGACATATATAACAATTTTTTTAATATTGAGAGGCACTGAAAGGTCATGGCATTTTGCCACCTCCGATATGAGAAGAGTGTTGCAATTTTTTTTTTCAAGAAGAGAGTAGAAATTTCAAATCCAAGTCCCATACCACCAAAGGACGATTTTCTGCAAAAAGTTGGAACAAATCGAATATTTCATGAGATTTTGTTGGTTGACATGAATCCCACAGATTTTGAACTGAAAAAAAAAATGAAGGATGAACAAGATTTCTTTTGTTCCATCTCGAAATTTTCAGAGTTTTTCCCGTTGAAAACAAAGTTTGTTAACTTGGGGAAGTAGCCTCTTTCAGTAAACAACGAACTGTTCCATAAATATACTGAGAAAACCGAATTTATATAAGTATTCTGTTTTTCCAAATAAACATAGCCCAGATTTTTGTCTGTTCAAATTTGTGTTCGCAATTTGTAAATGTATCAATCTTTGTACCTTTTCTTTATAATTTTCATCAGATCAGCATTGTTTTAACCACAAAAACACTCTGGAATAATGGAGAAAATAAAAAAATCAGGACCCTATTTCGAGAATAAAAATGTAGCTTTTATTATTATAACTAAGAGCAACTACAAGGTTTTGAATTTTGCTAGAAAATTTGCATTTGCTAATTGCCCTTTTTTTAAATTTGTATTCGCATCTGTATAATAATAGTTGGAAACCACAAAAACATACCAGAAAATACAGTTATCTTTACGTACCAGTAGTTCTTTTGTTATGAAAATCCACTTAACATTTTTATAAAATGGATAAATTCGAACTGTTCAAATAATCATTTGGAAATCATTGCGATTTTTTTTCTAGATAACAATAATAATAATAGTAAGTAATAGTATAAAGCAGGTAGTAAGTACCGTAGTTTAGATGCCGAACTGGGTCTAAACGATCTACTAAGGCAAATTCTGAATTCGAATGGATGGCCTGAAATCATTTTGAAAATTGGAAATGTTAGGCTTATTTTAAGAATGAGTGGTTTTCTCCGCTACACAATCATACAAAATGACTCAAAAATGAAAAGAATAATAAAAAATATGATGGATCATGAATATGAAAACAATGTTGATGAAGTTTCTTCTGAAAGAACAACAAATTTTTCCAGATTTCTTCAGTGGTTTATTCATCAAATAAGGTTAGGTTAGCTGATTCTATGGAGGGTAGAGGTACCCCTACCCTCCAAAGGTGATTCATCAAATAATAGGTTTGCTGATCGTGGTTTCTTCGTCTGAGATGCCTGACTCATCAAGTAAACCTCAATTAACATCTTAGAGAAGAATGCTAAATAGGAAAAAGATTCAATAAAACACAGTTCGCAACATATCAAAGAATATGTATATTCTGATCTTAACATGATACACAACAATGCAAATGGACAGAAAAATTTCGAGCATTCATTTTATAATTTGCAGTAATTAATATATATATATATATTCTTATGAAAAAGAGAGCTAAAATAATACAATAAATGTTGAAACAAAAAGTACCTAAGTAATTAATAAAAAAGTACAATATAATCAGTATACAATACCTTCTCGAGGAAACTAGACACTTTAGCGAATCGCGGTTTTCAGCAATTCGAGTTTCTCGAAAAAAGAGAACATGACATGTATACCTATTACTTTTTTTTATCTAGCTTAATTTAGGAGATGTAGTTATTATTTTATTATCATGTTCCAATCTTTCTGATGTAAACATCTAGGGGTGTTTATTTCAATAGAAATTTGTGTCCAAGTTAATTTGGAACAGTTATAATTTCAGCAATTTTCGTCTTTCCTGCTGTTTTACAAATTTTCCAAAATCTAAAGTTTTTGATCATATTGAATCTCTATTGAAACTGTCCAAAAAAATCTGGCATATTTTGGGCACTTCCAATGAGTCATTCACAAGTATTTTGTACTGAAAAGACATATATAACAATTTTTTTAATATTAAGAAGCACTGAAAGGTCATGGCATTTTGCCACCTCCGATATGAGAAGAGTGTTGCAATTTTTTTTTCAAGAAGAGAGTAGAAATTTCAAATCCAAGTCCCATACCACCAAAGGACGATTTTCTGCAAAAAGTTGGAACAAATCGAATATTTCATGAGATTTTGTTGGTTGACATGAATCCCACAGATTTTGAACTGAAAAAAAAAATGAAGGATGAACAAGATTTCTTTTGTTCCATTTCGAAATTTTCAGAGTTTTTCCCGTTGAAAACAAAGTTTGTTAACTTGGGGAAGTAGCCTCTTTCAGTAAGCAACGAACTGTTCCATAAATATACTGAGAAAACCGAAGCATAGTCATAATTTTCTTTGATTATTTTCAAACTATCATAGTAAGATGCATATATCACAAAATATCATTTCTCTAAACTGAGCACTGCTTCATTTCACAAAGTCTGAAAATAATATCAAAATTATTGTTCAGGAACGATTTACATGTTCCAAAATACCTCCTTTTATATACGATATTACGGAAAATAAATGTCTATTTTTAATAAAATAAGCTGTGATATCAAAGATAAACCATGAATCTGTAGGCACTACACGAAATAAAGCACAAAATCATAACTCATTAAAAGCTGATGTTCGTTTATTGTACTAGCGCTCAAGGGTTCAAAACTTCACCACCGAGGCGCTGGCATCTACGCAGAAGTTCCCAATTGCTTATCGAACAAACCTTTATTCTGTTCAACAAACTCAAACATCTGTGAACACAACAGAAAAAGAAATGGGAATTCACATTCAGAGTAGAATTATCAAAATGCCAAGTTACCGAATGTATTTGGCGGAAGGTACAAATATCCCTCAATCGCAGATGTGATGTCGCGTAATAGATTCAATAATTTCAGAAATATGATTTATTTCAATGATAATTCCCAAATGAAGCCTAGGGATAGTCCAGATTATGAAAAATTGTTCAAGATTAGGCCGGTGACAGATGGGACAAGGTCTAACTTGGCGAAGCTGGAACCAGAAGAGTTCAATTCAATTGAAAAAATTATGATCCCCTTCAATGGGCGATCATCTTTGAAACAATTCATGAAAAATAAACTTCATGAATGGGAAATAAAAATGTTTGCCAGAGCAGGCAAAATGAAAATGTAATTTTTTTTTGTCAAATGAATGTTTATACTGTTGGAATATAAAAAAATTGAAATTTCTTCGATGTTTGTGTAACTCCCAATGATGCCATATGGCATCACGAGTCCTGCAAGGATCAGGACACTTCTTAACATTAATTACTCATATATTCGTGTTTTTGGAGCTTATCTGAATTTATTTCGGTGGGTAATTATTTTTTCTTTTTTTGATAATTCGGGCTGGAAAGGGTTAAGGAACGGCAGGACTTGAAAGGGGCAACTGAAATCTCCAACAAAAATAATACTGCACATAACCTTTAAGCGGAATGCAGTTTTTCCTCTCAATCTATGTTGCCCCCATTAAATAACTCCTCATAAATCACTGCCGATATTCTTCTTTGATTAAAGCTGTTAGCAGAAGCAGACCAGTGAGACTGAATCTTTCAGCTCCAACTCTTGACGCAGCAAAATAACATCTGTGAACATCTGTTCACAGTGTAATATCAAGTACAACAATGGCTTGGTAACAATTTGAATCCTGAGGAGTGGGGGTGGAGGTTAAAGACAATATATTGTTACGAAAAATGACATCCTAACTTCCTGCGCCTGATTGACTTTCAAAAATGATATTTTGCAACTGTACGAAAGGTTGTGGACCAATGTGTGGCCATCGGAGTTTGGGACTTCGTTGCTCACCGGTTTGTGGCAATTGCCATGGAAAATTCTGCCACAATGCCGAACCATTTGAAGATTCCTCAGAAAAATAAAATGTGACCGAAGCAGGAATTCAAAACTCTGGGATTGACTCCACGGATGTCATCGAAGAAAATATACATGCATTCATAGAAGAAAGAGACGAAGGAGAAGAAAATTAGCGTTCGAACACCTTTCCGAAAACAAAAAAGTCGTGGATTAGGCCTATTAGGGTATACCACTTTGAGAAAAAGGCGCCCTATAGTCATCCTCAAAGGTGGTGTGGAATAGAGTACCTCAATTATCGAGACTATCACATACGTTCAAATTGAAGGCAAAATTGTGACGAAACCGTTGGTTATATCAAAAAACGACCCAGAACTTTTTTATAAGCAATTTTATCAGCTTTCTTTTTGCTCTGATGTATTTTTGTCGTAAGTTCGATAGGGACCGAGATATTCAAGAAACCGTTGGTTATATCAAAAAACGACCCAGAACCTTTTTTATAAGCAATTTTATCAGCTTTCTTTTTGCTCTGATGTATTTTTGTCGTAAGTTCGATAGGGACCGAGATATTCAAGAAAACCGTTGGTTATATCAAAAAACGACCCAGAACCTTTTTTATAAGCAATTTTATCAGCTTTCTTTTTGCTCTGATGTATTTTTGTCGTAAGTTCGATAGGGACCGAGATATTCAAGAAAATTCACATTGAGGCGGGTTTTTAGCCCTTTACAGCGTTGCCAAATGTTATGCAGTCACTCCCGCCTAGGGGACTTTTGGGATATCATTTGGGACACCGAGACCTACCCGAAAAGCCTTCATTTGCTTTTGTATGAATTGGTTGAAGTTTGGTCCTATTTCGACCTAAATGCAGTGGACTATTACGAAAGTCAATTGTCTTTCTGCTGACATAGCCGCCTGTGTCTGATTCGCATACCAAATGGAGCCAGCCACGACTGAAATAATTTGATTTAGGTCCTTCACAATCAGAAAGATCCTAATTGTCGAAACAAAGAGGAGATATATTAATCGATTGCGTTCAATTTACTAGAAGATTATTTTGGTTTGATATTATTTTTGAACGAATGCGCGACGCTGTCTCCAATTTCATGAATTTTATCAGTCGTAATTATGTATAATTTCGATGTTAATTCTGCGTTGAAAGCAATAACCGAAATTGGCTTAAAGCCATTTAAACATAACGATAAGAAAGTAACTGAAGCTCGATATTACTTTCATAATTCTGCGTTGATCCAACAAAACATGAAGTTCTTTCTAATATTCACCATTTTAAATTATACTGGAGCAGGTAAGGAATGAACGATGGAATCATTTTTTCCAATATGACTATTTTGTAAATAACGAAAGCAACAATTACCAAAAAAGCTCTTGAGGAAACTTTCATCATATTTATACACAGTGTTCCTAAATTCATGCGACAAAAGTCAGGAGGTGAATGCTGGTATGAAATTAAGATGAGTCTTTCCTATTACAAATTCCCCCTTAAAAGGTGTTGACTTAAATTCAGATCTTATTTTTAGCTTATATTCCAGTAAAGATAGAAATTTGAATTTCTGTAATTTTCTTGCACTGGCAAAGTGAATTTTTTTTCATGAAATTTCATCTCCGAGAAATTTTGATTTGAAATAGAGTGAGGGTTGGAAATTTAACCCCCGCATAATGTAACAAGAATATTTAAAAAACCCGTGGTTAGTTCTTTTCACGAAAACTGCAGAATTGCAAGCTTTAATAGAATTTAAGAAAAAAAGTAAAAACTGAAGTTGAGTCAGCACTTTTTAAGGGTGGTTCTTCGGGAAGGGGTGAGATGAGGAAATTTTGTTAGAGAAAAGACTTATTATTATTATTTTATTATTATCATGAACAGGGGTCGTTGTGGCTTCGTTCAGCCTTCCGGGAACTTCGACCGCAAGGATCTTTTGTTCTTTACCCAACTCGTTCATTCAAATCCCAAGGAGGCCATCAATGGTGTTGATGAACCCAACGAAATCCTTAGGAGCCTTGGCGGTTATTTCATGTGGATCCAGAACCGACTTCCGCCAGCTCTGGACACTTGCATACCATGTGTTCAGCCGTTTCTTTCTCTGATCCACATAGCCTGCAGGTTTCATCTGCTGACTTTCCCATGCGATACAAATGATATTTATATCGGCAGTGTCCCGTCAGCAGATCCACCATTACTCGAAGCTCAGCTCGTGGCAGCTTTATGAGCTTCCTGGTGTAGGTCAGCGAGAATTCCACAAATCTCTTGGCTTGCGCAAGTCTGGGAGTATTTCTCCAAAGCGTTATTTTGTTTGCCGCTTCCCATTGTTGGACCGCTTTCTGGTATTGGTCTATTCCAAGCCCACAGGTCTATTCAGGTCCAACAGGCTTCAGCCTTGAAGCCTTCTTCGCCAGTTCGTCGGCTGTTTCATTTCCCTCAATACCACAATGTCCTGGTATCCATAGTAGAGTCACTTTGTTGCCTCTGGCCAGTTGCTTTATGGTATTACGGCATTCATATGTCAGCCGAGATTTCTGGCTGTATGATTCCAGTGATCTCAAAGTGGCCTGACTGTCCGTGGTGATATATATATGCGCTCCTTTAAGATTCCTTTGAAGGCACTCTTGAGCGCAGGTATAGACTGCTAGTGTTTCAGCCTGTGAAACCGAAGGTTCACTTCCGAGGGACTTGGATATCATTGATTTGGGTCCCCATATCCCAATGCCTGTACCCCTTTCCGTTTTCGATCCATCAGTATACCATATGGATGACTTCTTGTCTATACGATTTACGAAGTTCATTGCACTATGACGATCACCAATGATCGTTTCGAATGGCATTTCGAAATCGTATGTGATTGGCATCACATCTGAGGGTTTTGTCAAGAGGCTTGAGTCCAGTTGGTTCAGTATCCTCATATGTCCAACCCAGTTTCCGGGTAGGAGGTTCCCCTTTAGGGATATTTTTATGGCTTCCAGCAGGCTACATTTCCTTACATACAAGTGTAAGGGCGGCAAATCGAGTATGACCTCGAGCGCTGCTGTCGGAGTTGTGCACATAGCTCCGGTGGCCCCAACACAAGCTAATCGCTGCAATTTTAGCAGCTTGTTGCAAGTAGTGGCCTCTTCGGTTTTTGTCCACCATGCTAGTGACGCATAGGTGACAACGGGGCGTACCACGGCAGTGTATAACCACGTTACCATTTCTGGTCTCATTCCCCATGTTTTTCCAAAGAACCTCTTACAGGCCCACATGGCCCTTGTGGCTCTGGAAATGGTTTTTTCCACATGTTTCCTCCAGTTGAGCTTGCTGTCCAGGATGACTCCCAGATAGTTACACTCACTGGAGAAATTGAGAGTCTGTCCATTCAGAACCAGAGCTCTCAGATTAAGATTCCTTCTTCTAGTGAAGGGAATCAGGGTGGTTTTGGACGGATTAATTCTCAGTCCCTCCTCTTCGCACCATCTTTCAATTATCCTGAGGGTAGATTGCATGCGGCTGCTCAGTGTGCCTTCATGCCTACCTCTCACGGTTACCACCAGATCGTCAGCATATGATAGTACCCCTCCTTGAGGGCATCCCCTGCATGTAAGCACTGTCCCCCAGTTTCTCCCAGATAGGCTGTGACAGTTCGCCCTTTGAGCATTGCCGATATCCATTTTACAGTGGTGGTTTCCACCCCTTTGTTTTTAGCAGCATTGCATATGGAGTCATGTAGGGTATTGTCAAAGGCCCCTCCAATGTCTCCGAGCATTGACAGCTTAATCCCCTTTGAGGTGAGAGTGCCTTCCACGTCCACAAGGAGGTGGTGCAGGGCGTCTACTGTAGATCTACCCGCCCTATAGGCTAGAGAAAAGACTTATAATAATTTCATACGAGCATTCACTTTATGAATTTTATGCCATGAAAATGGAATATTAATAGTAGGTACAATCATCACATTTTTGATCATTCTTTACAAAATCTGGATAGGGCTAATCTTTTCAGGTTTAGCCCTGGAGTGTTACTTTTGCACCCAGGATACGATCAACTTTATTGGGGATTGCAGTGAAGGCTACTGTAGCCTCAAACCCATCACTTGCGAATTAAACCAGACGGCTTGCTACTTTTACAGCTTTATGGAGGGTTATTGGGATAATATACATTATCGTAGGGGTTGTACTCACGAGCCCGATGTTCTATGCGAGAAGATAAAGTCGACGAAATATCGGAGCTCTGCTTGTCATATATGTAAAACCGATAAATGCAACTATTTGCACATCGGTGAGGTCAATTAATTTTTGTTGTTGTTATTTTAGTGTTGCGAATTAAAACCTTGGAACATATGTTTGTTTATTTTGTATACAGTGTGGTTCATCCATAATTTTCCACATCGAATTTTGAGCTTTGGGATGAAATAACGAAATAACGAAAAAAAGCTCGGAAAGGTCAATTTTTGTTGAAAGGGGGACAAAAAAAAGAAGTTTGATATCACTGCCTCTCAATTTTGAATAGGGAAAAGGGGTCGAGCAGCACCTTGTTGGAAAGGTAATTCATTTACCTTACATACAACCTGACGAACTTGGCATGGATAATTGCCTATCTCCACCATTAGCGAAGATTTTTATGACATACTTGCTGAACCGGTAGGCTTTGTACTGCCTCAAAAAAGCAACTTTAATATTACAATAAACTATAATGGTATAATATCTTGAAAGTGGACATAAAATTGTCCTCTACAGTATGTGTTGCGCCAAACGTTGTAGTCTGGAAGCAGCTGTTAAATTTTTTAATGTTGGCCAGAATCATTTACTATCCCAGAAACTAAAGAGCGAAAGGGATCTGGTGGTGGAGTGGCAATTGGCAATTAGATAAGCCAGCTGGCCCGGTAAACATTGTTCCGCCGTAGAGATTAATAAAGTTGTTTTTTTTTTCAAAGGAAATATATTAGGTGAAATACAAAAAAATACAAAAGTACAAAATATAAAAAAAATTTAATTGCAATGAAATAGGTATGTACAGGGTGATTGGTTATATATTACACAATTGCCATCTCAGTTAATATTGATAGTACACAAGAGTTCAAATGGGCAAATTTGCAGTAGGTATATTTTGTGGGCATTAAGAATTCAGTGCTAAGAATTGCATTAAGGCACAGTTAACCTAAAAATTCTATGTGAATTGTTGTTTTTCAAATGGCACACCCTGTATTTTATTTCAATAATCGGTAGAGCTCTTTCTTCTGATTTCAAATATGTATTTATATATACTTTATTAAGGTCTTTTTCGACAGTTTCTGAAAATTAGTGTTTTTATTGTCTAAATCTAAGGCAGCTGCAGAATGCCACTCGAGAATGCTGTAATTTATTTATATCGAAGTTCCATTCTATGGTCACCTGATAGTCCCTTCTTGACATCATTGGACACTCTTTTATGGGGATATTTCAAATATAAAATGTATTGAAGACATATTGAAGACATTAAATTCAGAATAGAAGAAGAAATTGACACCCTCAATATATTCCATAAATGTTGAGGAAACTCCTCAGAAACTTTAAAAAAAGATATCGACTCTGTCAAGAAGTGAATGGGGGTCATTTGAATACCTAATTGAACTTTCAGTTAATAAATAAATAATATAAATGTAATACCCACCCTTGTTTCTAGTCAATTGAAGAGCGGCTTTCAGTTGACCAAGGGGGTAAAACTTGCAGCTCAAACAAAAAATGAAAAATACCCCTTTCTCTACTGGGAGAAAGTTCGCGAGCTCGTGCCTATTGCACTAGGAATAGGTCTTTTTGGCTTGATTTTTCAAAAACAAGTTTTTGTTTTTAGGGTGAAATGAAAAAAAATATCGTAATTTTAATTTTAACACGTATAATGAAAAAATTAACACAAAAATAGACAATTTACAGCCGTAAATATAATTAATTCACGCCGGAATGAATGGTTCAATCAACCACACCATAAAAATAAATGATCAAAATATCAAAGTATTCAAGTTCAAAATACATTCAATGAAAGAGATTTCTGGACTGTGGACCCAACCTTAACTGATGTAAATGGAAAACTCTGACCTTTTACGTTTCCCTCGATGATAATTAATCCTTATTAGACAAATTACTTGCACTACACCCGAACACTAATCCCGAAACACCGCGCGATACGAAACAACTTTACAATTTTTCAAAATCCGGACACAACAACTTTTTCCCGTTTCGAACTAATATTTCCCAATTTCCAAATTTAGGACTTTACCGTTACCCGAGTTATCTGAGGATGTTGTTTTTTCGCTCGAAATCCCCAGATACACTACTTAACTCTCTCCATGAACAGAAATTTAAAATATTTTTTCCACCACTTTGGGGTGGTACCTCAAAACGCGTTTCTCTCTCCAATGACGGTCCTAGAGATGGGGAAAATGGGGGTAATTACCCGCCCCCCAGAACAGTTAAATCATCTTCATCTTCCTCCTTTATTCATATTGATAATACCAAAAAATGGAATGAGATGCATGAAATTTCAAGTTAACACTATCTCTTTAGTCTAGGACCGCCTTTATTCCACTACCAAAAACCTTTTTGTCTCATGACCTATATCTACCAATCCGAATTTCTCATGGGCGGTCTCCTGAACTAGCTTAGTTCTTTCAATTAATTAATCTTCGAAGTATTCCAATTAACGATACGGCACTAAATCAATCTTCGAATAATTCGAATCTGCATGGATAATAATTTCATCGAAATGCCTCATTCGAATTATTCATATTTAAACATCATATATATATATAACTTTCAGCGGACCTCTATCAAGTCTCTTAAAGTCCCTAAGAGTATAATTGCTTTGGAAACTTCAAGAGCCACTTATTTCTCATAATTCGTTACGTGAATATATTGTCCCGCTGAAATAACCTAATTGATTTGTCTCGATCGCAATTGAGATGACTTCAATTAATTTTCACGCGTCTCATAATTATTCGGATTGGTTGCATTAATTCATGATTTTTTTTATATCCCGGTCTATTACATAAATATCAGGTGTCATTATCCACGGTTCCTTTGATAAAAAAAAAATTGCATCATTCTCGTGTGGCTTCCACAACTGCCTTTGATTTAGAAGAAAATATCTATATTTATAGAAAACTGCCAGAGATACTCTGAATAAGGTGTATATATTTGAAATCAGAAGAAAGAGCTCTACCGCTGTTAACCGGAGCGACATCTGTTGGCGTTATTCGCAAGAAAGAAAACTATTTCCTATTTTTTTTTTCAATTTTATCAAAATTTTCAGGGTTTTATGGTATTTTATGTTAACCCCGCCGTAGAAGAATCCAACAAAAAAACTTTCATAAAAAACAGTTCATCCAATCTTGAGTTATAAATGATGTAACCAACAATATGGCCGACTGAGTTTTATATATTAAGATCTCGAGAGGAGACTCGTCTTGACTGAAGATAACCCTTTCAGACGGTACATTACGTTCTGGTATCGCTATGTTGATGAAATTAATGTATGCTGGAGTGGAACTACCGAACATTTGAATAATTTTTTCATTTGGCTCAATAATAGGCATTTAAATATCAAATTTACGTTGGAAGTGGAACAACACAGCCAGATTAATTTTCTGGATCTAAAATTAAGAAGAGTTAGTAACAGAATTGAATTTTCCATATTCAGGAAGGTGACCACTACCAGTCATGCTTTACATTCGGATTCTTACCATTTTGTCGGACACAAGACGTCTTCGTTCAGAGCTTATGTCGATCGTGCTTTAATGTGCCATTGTCAAGAGAAAATTTTTTCGAGGAGGTTGCGATAACCAAAAAAATTGCATCGAAAACGGATTTGATCCCTGTATTATTCAAAAATTAATACCTACACCGCGCAAAAAAATAACGTACATCCTGAAAATCTCAATTTCAATGAAAGTTAACTCTACATTGACTTTATAACTGTTTTTGAACGAAACAAGACACATTAAATGAAAGAAAAATTCAGGATTTCACCGAATATTATGTGGAAGAAGAGAAATGAAAAATTTTTAAAATACTGAAATGCTGATAAGTGATTTAATACTTGGTATTTCCACCCCTTGCGTTAATTACAGCTCGGCAACGACGGTTCATACTCAAAATGAGTGATCTTGAAATTTTCTGATCTAATCCTTCCCAGATTTCTCCGAGTTGGATTCCTAAGTCATTAACAGTAGCTGGATGATTTTCTGAACTTCTTGAGGTTGTCCCAAACCTGCTCAATCGGATTGAGATCTGGACTTCTTGCTGGCCATTCCATTCGAGAGACTCAACCTCTTCAAGGTACTCCTGAACGATGCGCGCACGAAAGGGTCTGGCATTATCCTCCATAAAAATGAAATTTTCACCAATGTATGGGGCAAATGGCACTACATGCTCTTCAAGAATGTTCCTTATATACTTATCAGCATTCATTGCTCCATTATCAACGACCACTAGGTCTGTGCGAGCAGTCAAAGATATTCCACCCATACCATAATCAATCCTCCCTCGAAACCAGTAGTATTCAGGAAATTGCACTGAGCATATCTTTCATGTGGACGTCTGTATACAAGGGAACGTCGATGACAATGGTAGAGGCACATACTTAATGTTCATGCTGCATTATATTTTTGGGTAGATATTTTGTTTATTTTTACTAAGCTGAAACATTGAAAACTTTTTTTCAATTTAGTTTATTTATCTCTCGAGGATTATCAAAATATCTTTCGCGGGCGACCGGTAGACCGCGATCGACCTCTGTGACACCTCTGATCTAAGAGAACATCTTCATGTTATCCTTCTATGGACTCAAATAAACAGATTCTTCACACAACAATTCTTAATCTGAAATGAATAAAGACAAAACCAGAAAAGAAACCAATTATTCAGAATAAATTAAATTATTTTGAAATTAACCACCCATTTCAGAAATGCATGCCTCGAAACCATCTTGAAATTTATAAATGGGACTACCATAAGATGTTCTATAGTCTCCTCATTTTTCCCACAGTCACAACTAATCATGATTATTTTTGAAACATAGATGAATTCAAAATAGTAATCATCTTTAAAACACTTGGCTTCACAGTCCCAAAAAGAATTGTGCTTTTTTCATCACTTTGAGAAACTAGCAAGCGGGCCCTGAATAGAGCCACAGCAGTGGCTCTATTCGGCAAAAATCTCATTCAGTAAAAGAGGAAGTACAGATTTCTTTTTTAGCAGTTGATTTGAGATGTGAAACTTCATTTTGACGCAATTGGATGTCACCACCTTAGTACTTTGTAATATCTTACTCATTACTTCACAACCAATTGCTTCAAATATCGAGGTTTTTTATGAAGATTTTATCCTGAGATGTACGGGATACTGATGAGGCCCAACAAGGCCGAAACCGGTATATCTCTCATCTCAGTGACAAAATCTAATATCATTTCTCCAACCTCATGTTGAAAGATCTCTGAGCCTAGGAATTGAAAATGGTACTCATTTCGATGATTACTTTACTATTTAGAATTGTTTCAATGTTTCAAATCTGTTCCCGATGTGGCCTCCGTAAAGGCAAAGAATTTTCTTTTTCTTTAATCATGATTAATTAAACATTATAAATTAAACTATAATTAAATGCATTTGTTTATTGACATCAAAAAAACTCTCGAACAAACACTCTCTATCAAATTGAGTGGGGATAATTTTCACAACATTGTCACATTATACAATAGGAACCCATTTTTAAGAACTATATGATTATGAAACTAATCACAAATAAAAAAATTCTAAGTTTATTTCCTATTTGTATGCTTCTCAGTTTCATCATTGAGTATTCATCTAATTTTACTATTCCTCACAAGAAAAAATGTTTTCGAGTTCCATGATACAAAAGAAATTGTAATGAAAATAATTCGTAGAAAAAATTAACAACCTTCAATATAGACTAAAAAGTTGCGTTACTATGAAATTTCAGTTTGTTCAAAGGCAAGAAAAGCAAGAATAAAGAAAAGTTTGGAAAAACTTAAAAAACACTCACTTCAAAATATAACACAAAGGGTTCCTTTCATAGAAATGTGAAGTTTAATAGTTCATTACAACTGAAAAATAAGATAAACTAAGTTATCAACAAAATAAATAAGTTTTAACGAGGTTAGGATGTTTTCACTAAGAGTTGATAATAATCCAAATAACATTTACTAATGAACTACTTGTATGTCTTACTACTTTTTAATTATTGTAAATTTTATAACAGTGCATCAGTTAATGAGATAGACTGAAAGGCAAGTGTGGAGCATGATACAATAATACTTTTGTGATATTTTAATTTATTCATGTTGAATTCACTCATTTGTTTTGTATTCTATTTTATTTATTATGCACCTTGTGGAAACACTTACCTTCTCATTGGTATTGATAATAATTAACTGGCGAACTTTATTATTGAACAACCCCATTATTTCTACTATGTATTTTAGTTCAGCACCTGTGAGTGTTTTTTCAAACCACAATTTATTCATTTTATTTACAATATCAATAACGAAACTAATAAATAAGGGGTTGAAAACAATGATTTGTGAAAAAAAGTGGTTAATTTGGAAATTGATGATTCAGAAGATTCTTTGTTGAGGTTTCTATTAGATTCACTTTATATAGTGTACAGAAAAATCTACATTACTAACACTCAGCATGATACAATGAACGAAATACCTTTGATCTAACAAAATTAAGTCAACAACGATCTAGAAATGATTTAAATAACTTCATCGGAAAATCCTATGACACACACTTCACACATTTTATGCTTGGTACTTAGTACGAATTAAGTTAACATAATCTAACATCAATAGCGGTTTCTCTTCGGGTAGTGGTAATCTTCCGGCCAACTCCTCTTCCATCCTTGCTGATATTCTTCGTCGGTAGGCATAGGGTTTCCCCGCCTCTGGAATAAGTCGTCCTCGTCTACAGCGTCCTTGTCCAAACGTTTCCAAACCTGCCCTGGTTCCTCCAGAAAGTTATTCCTGCCGACTGATCCTTGGGAAGCCACTTCTTCGTTGGAACCGGGGCAGTTTCTTGCTGCCAGTAGCCGTCGCGATTGCCAGACCATCTTGAATTACTCGGGGGTTCAAAGAAACTGTAACAAAACGATTTCCTCTTAAAATAGTTTTTAGAAGGGGCAGGAAGACCTCGGTCGATAGCCCTTTGAAAAGTTTTTCAATGAAGTTATTTTCTCTCTATCTCTCTCTCTAGTTATTAGGTGTACAACTTTGCTGCGTTATAAAGCTTTTCTCGATTAATGATGTTCTAACAAATTACAGAACAAATATTTCTAATGAAAAGTACTAATGAGAAAAAATTTTCAAGATTTTTTATCAACCGATTGCAACAAGAGTAGCTTCAATATGCGCTCAAAATGCAAATTTGTTTTTGTCTCTATGCTGATCCTGGGATTTTCATTAGATGTTTTCCAAACAACTGAATTTCTGAAACATTTCAAAATTTTCTTTTTCGA
The DNA here is from genome assembly GCA_038502775.1 of Hippodamia convergens. Lineage (NCBI taxonomy): Eukaryota > Metazoa > Arthropoda > Insecta > Coleoptera > Coccinellidae > Hippodamia > Hippodamia convergens. The sequence goes on from CM076607.1 coordinate 81,931,856, forward strand.
TGTCTGAAACAAAATCAATCAGAAAAAATTTTTTATTATAGAAGGGCACCTGTTTGAACTTGTGCACTTATTTGTTTAGGGTCAAAACATGTCTATACATGGTAACAATTTTTGTTTAATCTCGAAGTTTCCTGAAGTCAGTTCTTTTCCCAATAAATCAACCCATAGATTTCCACCAAACAATTGGGCATCCAACAAAATACAAGATTACTCCTTAATTTTCTTTTTATAATGATCAGGTTCCACCAACAGAATTTTTGTGTTATCTATTCCATTCCATTATGTAATCTTCGGATTCTTCGGTATTGGAATACTCATGACCTTCAATTCGCGATTTACCAATATCTCTATTTTTATATTGATATCTTTAAAAGACTTTATGAGCAGAAAATATAAAAAAAAAATTTGTGGAATTTTTTCCCCATAAAAAGGTTCAGTTTTTATAATGAAATCATTTTGTGTTTTGAATACTGTACATATGTTGAATACATATGTTGAATACCAATTCTTTTCATTTTCCTGAACTGTTCTCAAAACCACAAAATGATTGATCTATTAACAAAATTAAAACCTTTGAATGATAAACAAAAGTCAAAAAACTGTGTTCACTATACGAATTTGTCTGATATAGACCCCGAAACGTTCCAAAGTTCAAAAATTCGAAGTGTTATTTCCTGTTTCATTGTTTAGCAACAATTTTTTTGGAGATTTTGGCCCGGAAAAATTGGTGCACGAGTTTACGCAGGGGCTCTTCTCTTCTATTATTAAAAAAAAATTGTTGCAGAGACTGAGACAGAATTTTCAGCAAAACGTAGAATCCTCCTGTAATATATTTCAATCGAAAGAAAATTATTCAAGCTCAAAATATCGAAAATATTTCCTGCAGAAAATATGATTTATTGTTCAATTTTTGTATGGTATGTCCAATTAGAGTTTGCACCATTTCCGGAGACATTCTCTACATAGCCTATACCCTAAAGATCCTCTACCTCTAATTATCTCGATATTTGTCTTTATTGACCCAAAGTAGACCTTCTGAACATCTAGGTCTGATCTATCTTCTTTTAAAAATTGTGTATTTGTCGAAAACATTTTTTTCCTTTCTCATCGAAAAAATAGATAGGCTTTTCAATGAACGTTCTAATTTGAAGCTATCGATGATCGCTAAACAACTTTTCTCACTTTCCTCAAAATATACCTTCCCATTATAATCTGATAGAAACTGTCTACATGAATGACGCGAATTCAACACTGGCTTGTTAATTTTCCTCGTGTGAATGAATGACGCACTTTCATGGAATGTCTTAATGGTTTGGCTTGATAGAATGGCTTGTCAATTGTCCCCGAGTGAATGCTCTATGAAGGCTGTGTTACTGCCATCTATTGTCCGTTCACAATCGCGAAACGTGGTTTTTTTTCAGAATTTTCATATTCAAGCTCTGAAGTATATCAAGATACCTATATATTTTTGAAATTGTCTAAGAAAAGTCTATTGAAAATCATCAAAATTTTTTAAATTTCTCTAAAATTTCAAGAGGCACTGGAATTTCGATAGCATTGGCAGAAAATACTGAAGAAACTGCCCAAAGATGTTTTTATTTCAGGAGCGTAGCGGCAATATTGCGGAAGTTATGATCAATTATAATAATAAGCCAAATTTCAAAATGACCCTGAAGCATGGAAACTAGATTATGGGCCATCAGGCCTCGGTTCTGCCAGATAAGGCACCGCAAATGAAGATGGAAACTAGACACCTTAGCGAATTGTGGTTTCCAGCAATATGAGTGTCTCGAAAAAAGAGAACATGACATGTATATTACATTTTTAATATCTCGCTTAATTTAGGAGATGTAGTACTAAAACATCGAAATCTGACCACCCTGTACTTGAATTATCTGGAATAGGAATAACGGACATAATTCCGAATGCTCTTATCTCCCTTTTTTCTTCAGATTTTTGCAAATATTTTGAAAAGTATTTCGACGAATGCAACGGTTTTAATTAAGAATATATTTAAAACTAGCTGACCCGGCAGACTTCGTACTGCCTCAGTCGATAAATAAAAAAGCAACTTTTATATTATAATAAACTATAATGGTGTAATACCTTGAAAGTGGACATAAAATTGTCCTGTACAATATGTGTTGCGCCAAACGATGTCGTCTGAAAGCTGTTATATTTTTTAATGTTGGCCTTTAGAATCATTTCCTATCCCAGAAACTAAAGAGCGTAAGGGATCTGGTGGTGGGACCAATTGTGGCAATTGGCAATTAGATAAGCTAATAGCTGACCCGGCGAACTTTGTTTCAACTTAGAGATGAATAAAGTTGTGCTAACCATTGGTTTTTTTAAGGAAATATATTAGTAGAAATACCAAAAAAATACAAAAGTACAAAATATACGAAAAATTTAATTGCATTGCAATAGGTATGTACAGGGTGATTGATTGTATTTTGCTCAATAGCTATCTCGGTTAATATTGGTCGTACAAAAACGTATATTTGAAGTATTTTTTATGGGCAATCAAAATTCAGTACTAAGAAATTCATAAAGGCATCGAAAACCTGGGAATTTGTTGTGAACTTCTGTTAATTAATAGTATATTCTAAAACAAGTTGCAGAATGCGCTCCTATTTCAACACGAATGCGAAGCATGAGTGTTGGAATTGCCTTCTGCAAAGAGTATTAGACGATATTTTCTCTATTTCAGTCAATTTTAGTGAAATACTCTCGAAATTCAAATGAAAATTCAGATTGGTGAGTTTTGTTTTGTATCTTGGCAGTTGGTGTGACATACTAAATTTGACAGATCACGGAATTTGAATTGATTTGATTCAAAAATTGAGTAGATCGAAGGTCAGTACTGACAACCACAAAACGAAAAATATAACTGAAAACAATGCTGTAATAAGTTTCATTACAGCACTACTTTTAGTAGTAATGAACTCATTACGATACTGAAATAGAGAAATGTATTTTATTTTTCTAATCAGTAGAGCTCTTTCTTCTGATTTCAAATATATATACTCTATTGAGATTTATTTCGGCAATTTTTGAAAAATATAGATAGTTTCTTCTAAATCTAAGGCAGCTGTGGAATGCCACACGATAATGATGCGATTTCTTTATATAAAAAGAAAACGTGGATAAAATAACAACTGATATTTATTTCATTTATATATTAACTAAAAGTTGAATTGAGTGTTCAAATGACCTTCATATAAGTCTACACACAGTCGATATCTTTTAATTTATTTTTTAAGGGGTTTTCCTTACCTTTCATGGAATAAATTAAGGTTTTCAATTATTTCTTCCTCTGTTCTGAAATTAATCTCTTTAATATTTCTACTTTCTATTTCAAATATCCCCATAAAAAAGTGTTCGAGGAGGTTAAGTAGGGACTATCAGTAGGACATAGAATAGAACTTCGATATAAAGAAATCACATATTCTCGAGTGGCCTTACACAGCTGTCTTAGATTAAGACAAAAAAAACCTATATTTCCCAAGAGGTCAAGAGGTAACTTTTTTTTTTATTTTACAATACCTTCATTATAGTACCTTGTGAGAACATCATTTTTAGTTTTTTTTCCCGAGAATACGAAAATAAATAGGGCAGATTGCTGATAGTCCATTGTGAATCGGTACGTATAGGCAACTCAAAATACACAGTAATTGTTTACATTGCCGATAACAGTAGAATGCGGATTTGTTCAAAACATTTCATCATAAAGTTTTCCGTAGTGTTTGGAAGAAAGAAAGGTGTAAGAAAATATAGTTCACCAAAATAATATTAAATATAATACTTTCACAAAAACGCTATTGACCATAGCGACACCTACTGGCGTTATTCACAAGAAAGAAAATTATTTCCTATTTTTTTTTCATTTCATCAAATTTTTCAGGGTTTTATGATATTTTATGTCAACCCTGCCGTAGAAGAATACAACAAAAAATCTTTCATAACAAACAATTCATCCAATCTTGAATTATAAATGGTGTAACCAACAATAGTTTGTTTCATATATTAAGATTTGATACTCATTCAAAATTGAAAAAGAAAAAACAGAAAACATTTTTTTAAGTTTTTTTTCATACCCTGTTTAAGTGAAAGTGGTCATACTTCAAGAATATTTAAACTTGGTAGGTAATGTCGAACAATATTATAATCCCAATATTATAATCCTCAGATCTCAAATAGGTCCAGAAACGTCTAATAGGCCATCGAACATGGTACACCCTGTATACTAGCACTTAACAGATAACATTGCGTTAAGTGGTGTGGTTTGTTAAATGTTAAAAGAAACCATCAATAATTCTCCTTAAGAATCTAACAAAAACTTACTTGACTCCCGATCTGTCATCCTGACCGAACAAAATTCCCTTCTTTCTGTTTCAACAGCATATCCTCCTCGTGTCTCGCGAATTTCGCCATGATCTGCTTCTCCGTCTGCCTTATCTCCAACTCGTTCTTCGAAATCATCTCATCGGCCAGCCTCTCTTTCTTTTCGAGGTTAAGTTTATGTTGCTGTCGGTAATGTTCTCTTTCTTCGAGTTGTTTCTTGAGCATCTCCGTTTCGTACTCGAAACTTGACGAAATCCATCCTGGCCATCATCTTTTCTTCCTCGATCAACAGTTCCTTTTTCAGAGCCTCCTCTTTCTTCCGGAAAAGGAGTCTCAGTTGTTTCCAATCCGTGCCGAATTGATGCTCGAAAGAGTTGGGTTTGGCCAGCCAGGGCCCCACTTCCCTGTCTTTTAAGAACTCATTGTTCCTCCAAGGGACGCTTCTTTCGCTGAATCCATCAGTTTCTAGGTTAGGCTCGTAGAAATTCCGCTATGCAAGGTCTTAAAGAACTCGTTAAAAAGAAGCAACCTTCCGTACATTCATTGACAGCTTGCACAGCACTCTTTTTTCTTGCGAAATCAATCTCTCCGATTCCGGTGGAATGACCGCGTTCATCCTTGAAAACTATGGCTCTTTCGATCTCCCCGAAGACGCTGAAAGCGTGAAGCAACAGTTCGTTCGTGACTGTCGGAGCCAAGTTCGAAACTTTTACTGTCGTACCTCTCGCCGAAAATCTTATTTTCAATTGGCGATCACTCAAAAATTTCCCGTCCAATTCCTGTTTTGCCTTTTCAGCGTTCCTGTGATAATCAAACACAACAAAACCAAACCTTTTCTCGGGATTCAAGAAAACGTCTGTGATCTCCCCGTATTCAGTAAACATCGCTTTGAAGTCTTCTTCGGTTATATCGCTTGGAAGATTCCCCACATACATTTTGTTTCTTCCGTTAAACTTCTTCTCGCTCATATCTAACGGAGGGAGTTCGTGAGTTGGTCCTGAAATTTCGTACAATTTTTCTCGGTAGTATTGGGAGGCACTCCATGCGGCAGCATCTTGCCGGTTTCCAAAATCTCTTCCTCTACCACCGAAATGTCCACTTTGGTCACGGTCGAAATCTCTATTTCCTCTTTTGCCTCCTTGGTCAAAACTATCGTTTGCATTCCCGAAATTGCGTCTGTCACCGGCTGAATTCTGTGTTCATTTCTTCCACCGGATCTTTGCCCCCTTTTAGAAGGATTATCAAAGCTTTTTTCCTTTTTTTCGGAAAAAGATTGCTCTTCAACTATTGGTGTTTCGTCGGGAGCTGTGGTGCTTTCAACGCATTCACCTTCTTTTGCGTCCATTCTACAAAGAGAAGAGTTTCAATTAGCACTTATATGGTAAGAAAATGGAAAAAATGTGAGACAAAATGCAGGGACTCACCTTGTTATCACGTCGTTGCTTCTAATTGTGGATATTCACATCAGCTTTTTTACAAACATGAAGTTTTGGGAGATAATTTAATAGGTAACGTGTCCTCCTTTCTGAGTCTTCTAGTTAAGGAGGATTAGATTTTTGAAATATAGCATCAGATTGGGTACATTTGACATATCATCGAACAGAACACCAAACACAAACAAAAACGACGCGTGACAAGTGACAACGCGTGAGATGTGTCATCAACACCAACATATTCGAATGAAATATTCTATATTCTACTTTATGTTCGATGTTCGATTGGAGAAACTTTTCTAATAAATAAATAAGTTACTTTGTTTTATGCTTTAATTAAACAATGAGAAGGAATTGATAAATGGTTATACAAATTGTTAATCAAATTCTTGAATCGATTATAAGATTATGGTGGTAGGTCTGAGAAGATCCTACTTATAACCATAGATAATTTACAATCATGACATTTTATTAGTGATGTGATGAGTGATAACGTTATTTCGAGGTAACAGTTGTGGCTAATTTTAAATAACAGTTGTTCTGTTGATAACAACTTTCTTATTTCTAATTCTAATGGAACATTCTGTATAGGTATTATGACTTTTTTGGATATACCTCCGAATGCCACATTCATTTTATGTTGTTTCCTATGGTCATTTAGAGCCGTTTTCCAGATACATATTCACTGTTTTTTGAAAAAAATTATAAATTGAGGCTTGTAGATCACTGAAGATCCAATGAAACCGAAATTCATTACCTCAGATCAGTTTTTTAAATGGGTGACCGAAATGATATTCAACATCACTTTGTAAAGAACATAAAGTTTAGATATACTGGAAGGTAAATAGCCAAAAATTCGATTTTTTTTCAAATGAAACCATTTTTTCACTCAAATTTCAATTTGTAAGGAAAAAATAAGCGGAGTTTTTGAAAATTTCCCTATATCCCTGTATACAGGGCGTTTCATTGATGAAAAGAACATACGGTAACCTGAGCTAGAACTACCCTAGGCGAGTCAGAAAAACGCATTTATGTTAGGTCTAATAAAGTCCATAACCGATATACAGGGTGGTTCATGTATTCACCAAAAATTTCAATTACTAATAACTTTTAAACCAACCGGTATATTCGATTGATACTTTTGGAACGTCTAGTAACTTTCTACAGGTCGATCGATTCGTATTTAAATTCCTGAAAGATTCCAGGTCCGTATTTGAAAAATATGGGACTTCTTATCAAAGCTGAGATTTAACGCCTTGTATATTAGAACTTTGGGAATAGATTGAGATATTTGAAAAGAGCAGAAAATTTTCTATGGGGTTCAGTAGATTTTATTCTCCCGCACGTGATTTTGCTCAAAGAAAGCTTTAGGGAATGATCCAATTGAATATTGGAATTCCACTAAATTCTCAGAAAAATCTTACATTGTGATCAAATTGAATTTTTTTTCTTTTACTAATTGGACGTTTGTATTTCATAATATTCTGAAGAATCCTTTGAATGTGTTTTCGGAAGAAAATTATTGATTGAGAAAAATTTATTTGAAGTCATAACGATGAATGAATAAAAAAACATAAACACTCAACGTGATTTACAGAAGATTCTCGAAGTAACAATGTTTTCAATGCACGCATGCTTCAAAATATATCCCATACTTGTTTGTACATGTCTGGATTATAACGTATTTTATTAACGGCGACTTCAGTATCTCCTCACTTTCTTTTTTCAGATGAATATCTTGAACATTTCAAGTAACTCAAATGAAATGATCAACAGGATTGAAATCTGGTGATTTAGCGGACCAGAAATGCAGTCCACCTCTGCCTATCCACAGATTTGGAAAATAATGATCTCGAAAATATCTGAACATTACTCTGAAATGGGGTGGAGCTCCATCATGCTGAAAATGTATTCCTGCAATGTGCGTTCCTTGGAGTTCTATAGGAAGATGATTTTGAAGGAAATCTAATTAAAGAGCACATGTAAGCCGTCTTGGTAGGATGTTCGGTCTAAGGTCTAATCAATCGATTTTTTTATAAACGCCCCACCGTGAGTTTGTTGAAAATTTGTATTAGGATATTGTATGCCTGACCGCATGTGGATTCTCTTCAGAATATTCATGCTAATTTCCTCATAATGAAGGTACCAGTTGTAAAAATGTATTTTGTAGAAATTGTCTACTTGAAACAACCCTTGTGGAATACGATAGATACAAATGAATTTCTCTCAATCAAACCTTTTTTCAAATAGAATATTGAAAAATGCAAATATTTTATCAGTTCCAAAAAAATGTTCCATTTTGATTACAATGAACTAGTTTTCTACGAGATTATTGGACTTCCAATATTCAATTTGAGCTTTCCCTGAAGCTTTCTTTGAGCAAAATCACGAGCGGAACAATGAAAACTATTGAACCCCATGGAAAATTTTTTGCTTTTTCCAAATATCTCAGAAAATTCCAAATTTTCAATGTACAGAGTGTTCAATCTCAGCTTAGAAGAGGTCCCAAATTTTTCAAATACGGACCTGTAATTTTTCAGGAATTTGAATTTGAATCGATGGACCTGTGGAAAGTTACTATACATTCCAAGTATCAACTGCAAGGGCGGTCCTAAGGGGGGAGGGTAGAGGGGGTAATTACCCCCCCCCCAGAACACCTCAACCATTTCAAAATTTTTGATCCATTTATGAAATGAAACTAACAAAAATATAATACCTATTGTGATTAACAAAAACATTAATAAAACACAAGAAAATAACTTAAACATTTTCAACGGGTGACTTTTTGTCACATATCTCCAGAATAATGAAAATTTTACACTTTGGCTAATATCAAGAATAGTGACCGAATGGTTTGAGTGCAGTTTTTCATGTCAAACATAAGCATTTAATTTTGGGGACAAAGGATATTTTTAGTGGCAATTCTTTGACCTTTCTTTATTTTACAAGTTATACATCAAATTGACGCGATAATATTGAAATATACAGGGTGTCCCACCGGGAGTGTCCATTAGAAGTTTATGGAGAAAAATAATATTTCGATCACTCCCAAATTTTGTGTGAAGATATAAGTCAAGTTGACATTCATTTATGATATAGTTTTAAATATCAAATACTTCTGCCTTCGCTGGAAATGGTATCAACTTTCTTATTCCTAAAGGAACATCCTGCATATAATGACTTTTTTGGATATATCTCCGAATGCCACATTCATTTTATGTTGTTTCTTATGGTAATCTAGAGCCGTTTTCTAGTTATTCACTGTTTTTTGAAGAAAATTAAAAATTGAGGCTGTAGATTCAATTAAATCGAAATGCATTACCTCAGATCTGATTTTCGAAATGGGTTACCGAAATGATATTCAACATCACTTCGTAACGAACATAAAGTTCTAATATACTGGAAGGTAAAATGAGAGTCTCAAAGTTAGAATTTGAAAATAGCCAAAAATTCGATTTTTTTCAAATGAAAAAAATTTTTTCACTCAAATATCAACTTGTAAGGAAAAAATACGCGGAGTTTTTCAAGAGTTCCCTATATCCCTATATATATTTTAAAAAAAGTCAGAGAGATTCTCATGAAAGGGCGAAAATTGATTATATTCAATACCTCACATACAATATTATGCTCGTAGCTAACAGTTATTACTGAATATCTCGAAAATGGTACATTTTAGATAGAGGGAACCCTCGAACGACTCCACTCACGGTAACCCATTTCAAAAACAGATCTGAGAAAATGCGTTGCGCCTTCGTTGAATGCTAAGTCTTCTACAAGCCTCAATTTGTAATTTTTTTCAAAAAACAGTGGATAACTCGAAAACGGCTCTAGATGGCCATTGGCAATGAAACATAGAATGAATGTGACTTTCAAAGATATATCCGAAAAAGTCATAATATACAGATTTATTCCATTAGAAATAAGAAAGTTGATACTATTTGCGGTGAAAGCGGAAATCATTGATATTTAAAAATATATCATGAATGAATGATTATTTCTGCATAATATTCCAATGGGTACTCCCGGTGGGACACTATGTGTAGGTATATATTTGTTGGAAAAAATTATTATATTTTCAGGGTACCGGCAGCCATGCAATCCTCGGATAAAGCACGAAGAATTTTTTTTTTTTCAAATTTTTATTCTTGCTGTGAAGGACTATTGTTTTTCAATTGCTTAGAATTCAGAAAAGGTTAGCCTACTGAAAATCCTAAAATGCAAAATAAGAACGTAATTTGAATTTCGCGCCAAGCCTGCCGAAAAATGTGATAAAGTAGTAACCTGTACTATACTAGTTGAGACAACAACCGCTTGGGGTTTGAAAAAGTTGTTTTCATCATAGAACGTCAGTGTCCAATCTATTTTACTCAGGGTCTTGACACCTTCCTACCCCCACCCCAAATAGTGTTTTTAGTTGAGACAACAAATACTCGTGTCGCTGCATACGCAAATATTTAGTGATATCGTCAATAGATGACTCTGTTTGAGGTTTTTAGTCGTGTTTCGTGTTTGTCAAACATATGTTTTTATTGACATAATTCACACAATTATTGATCACATTATGTATTTACATTCACAAGATCAAATGGATATGAAGAAGATAGTTATTAGTTATTCATTAAATATTGGAGAGTTATTATCCACTTTCTTCATCATTGTAAAACACAATCTGTGACAAAATTCCAAGAAATGTAAGAGAGAAGAATTTCTTCAGGTGAGTACAATTATAATTTTCCACATTCATCTCTTGTTCTTTTTTTATTGGCTGAATCTTTCAGATTTATGTTTTTTACTCAGTGATTAAGAAAAAATTTATTCTTTACAGGTAAAAGAGCTGTGATACTTTCTAAATTGAACTGTTTGAGACGAACACACTTGAGGCACAGGAACAGATTCTCTACAACATGATTTACAAACTGAAAATACAATTTAACCAGAAGCAGTATCAAATCAAGAACTATCAAGAAAGATTAAGTGCTGCACTTGTAAACCCGAAAAAAATTCAGGCAAAAACTCTATGAGGAAAAAGAGAACAAGCAAATCTTGAGAAGCCAACTTTTTAAATGTACACTGTGTCCCAAATTGGGTGTGACTGCACTGTATCTCAGCTATTATTGAAGATAGAGACATGCATTTTTTTGCGACCTTGTGTCAGTTTTGGTAAAACTTTTAAATATACATATATGTTTATTTTTGGTAATTGTCTAGACTGATCCGAAAATTGACGAAAAATTCAGTAAGCACTAACCTTAATATGCAGGAGAGGAATCTTATTTCAGATTTATCTGGTCGGTCTTGGTTCTTCTAAAAAAAATTCTCAAATTAATTGACGGTCAAATCAACACTTCAATTTTCAAGTCCGTTATAATATTTCAGTTTCGTGGCCTTTTTTCCATTATGAATACAAAATTCTCGATTTTTTCTTTATTTATAGCCTTCTTTATCACTGGATTTCCCTAAATTTGATGATTTCTAAGTGTGTACAATCCGGTGATATGATGGCCATCTTCATTGCTACGTCATACGAATCACGTTATATTGCGCTGTTGACGTAGAAATGAAGATGAGTAGATGACAAATATCATTCATATCACCGGATTTTAAACACTTAGGAATCATCACATTTTAGGGAAATTCAGTAATAAAGAAGCCTATAAATTAAGAAAAAATCGAGAATTTTTGTATTCATAATGACAAAAAGTCCACGTCACAGACTTGAAGAATGAAGTGTTCGTTCAGGATAACCCTCAATGACTTTGAGTATTTTAGAAAAAAAAACCAAGACCTGAAAACAGATTCTGCATATCAAGGTTAGTGCTTACTGAATTTTTCGTCAATTTTTGAGATTTTCGGGTCAGTGTAGACAATTACCTCATTTTCTGTATATTTATATTATATTTGTATATTTTTGTATGGAGAACAGTAATAAATATATATTTGTGAAGGACTATTGTTTTCAATTGCTTAGAATTCAGAATAGGCAAGCCTACTGAAAATCCTAAAAAGCAAAATAAGAATGTAATTTGAATTTCGCGCCGAGCCTGCCGAAAAATGTGATAAAGTAGTAACCTGTAAAATATTAGTTGAGACAACAACCGCTTGGGGTTCCAAACAGTTGTTTTAATCATAGTACGTCAGTGTCCGATCTATTCTACTTAGTTATCTGTGATTTTACTTTGTTATCTGTGATGTGTTTGTTGGTTGTGGTCTATGATATTCGAGTTACAATTTTCGGAACAGTCCTAGGATCTTTCTAAAACTGCGCCGAAGAGATGCGCACACGTTTCGATACCTAGGACCGTTTCTAGGACTGGTTCAAGTTTTGGAAAAACCCGAATGTATCAAATGACCCAAGTATGAAAGAAAGAGAGAAAATAAAAGCACGAGAAAGAAATATACTTCTCGCAACAAATAAAGGAACAGAAAAATTTTCCAAATTTTATGGTGTTTTTCAACAGGCAGTATCTCAGTGAAAAATGGTCTTATGAGAAATAGAAAAATCAACTTTTGAAGCTTGAAGACTTCAGAACTAAGAAATTTGATACCATTTGCGGTGAAAGCGGAAATCATTGATATTTAAAAATATATCATGAATGAATGATTATTTCTGCATAATATTCCAATGGGTACTCCCGGTGGGACACTATGTGTAGGTATATATTTGTTGGAAAAAATTATTATATTTTCAGGGTACCGGCAGCCATGCAATCCTCGGATAAAGCACGAAGAATTTTTTTTTTTTCCAAATTTTTATTCTTGCTCTACGCGCACGAAAATTTTTTTTGAGCTAGACCGATGCAAAGCACCCATAGCCTGCTTATTCAGGTTTAATTTGTTTTTCACCTCCCACGGAAATTACCATTTGTCTTCGAGATATCCCATTTTGAATGCAAAAGGACCGTCTTTCACTTAACTTCCGATATCTCCGAAACTACTGGAAGCCTAGCAAACCGAGAGCTGGTTTCTTTTTCTGCAGAAAATTTCCTACAAAAATCATTCATGTTCAATTAAGAAAAAAATTTGTCTTCACCTGTAACGGTAATGTGAAAAAAGAGCAAGAAATTGCCATCTTGCCATATGTTGGTTAATGGACTGTATCTTCGACAATATTGAAGGGAAAGCTTAGGTTATAAGAAAATTTTAGAGCCTAATGTAGCCCAAAGGCAACCCCTCAATCGGTGAAGCGGTTTTCCCGGACCAATGGATTGAAATTTTGAAAGAATTAAGGGAGCAAGGTTTTTGTTCCTTAGATTAGATTAGATTAGATTAGAGGAGGGGCGACAGATCAAAACCGACCTTGCGAGCACCTTGACCTTAAGATCTATTGTGCATCCCCGCGCTGTTTACCAGTCGGGCAGCAAAGTCTCGATGAACTTCACCACCTTTCTGGGGGCCACATCCATTACTTGTTCAGGCTTTAGGAACCAGGAGCCAAGATGCCGTAACCGTTTCTGGTGGACAGCTTCACACTCACATAGTAGGTGACTGGCTGTCTCGGGTGGCTTCCTGACAGAAGCGACATGTACTATCGGGCGCCTTTCCCATGTTTTTTAAGTGATACCTCACGGGACAGTGCCCAGTGAGAGCGCCCGTCAATTTCCTCAGTTCCAATTTGCTGAGTGAGAGGACTTTTTTGGTCCAGCTCGTCGAGTGAGAGAGAAGTAACTTAGCTTGCCTTTGACCATTGGTCGTGCGCCAGGACATAAGCTTCCTCTTTTGTTCCCAGTCCTTAATAGCCATTGCTTGATGGCTGGCTGGGAAGCCGCAAAACGGTTCAGGTCCAGTAAAGGGGGGTTGCCCCTCCTTCCCTGGCCAGTTGGTCAGCCGCTTCATTGCCGTGAATCCCGGAGTGACCAGGCACCCAGATGAGGTTGACCTGGTTCTTTTCTCCGAGTAGGTTAAGTGACGTCTTGCATTCCCAGACCAGCTTTGACTTTTTGTGGAGAGTCAAGCGCTAGCAGGGCTGCTTTGCTGTCAGATGCTATATATATTTCTTTTCTTTGGTAGTTGCGTTCGGCACAGAGCGCAACGCACTCCCTTATAGCAAGTGTCTCTGCCTGAAAAACCGAAGGACAGAGACCCATTGGTATGGCTAATTGGGTTGAGGGGCCGTAAACACCGGCTCCGACTCGTCCGTCTTCAGTTTTCGAGCCATCAGTATAAAATACCGTAGACCCTCTGGGGAAAACTGATTCTTTATTAGCCCATTGGTCACGACTTGGGAGTGTCGTGGTGAAGTTTTTCCGAAACTCATGTCTCAAAGGAAGGTTGTCTGTGACCACATCCTGAAGCTCCTTACACTCATTTAGAATGCGAAGGTGCCCTGTGTAGTCTCCAGTTTTCAGCTCCCGCTCCCTTGCCACCCGGAGAGCCCATCTGGCCGCCTCGCTTTCCAGAAAAATCTCTAGAGGAGGCAGGTCCAGGATGACTTGCAGGGCAGCAGTTGGGCAGGAACGAGATGCGCCTGTTATGGACAGGCACGCTGTTCTTTGTAGTTTTCCTAGGGCTAGTTGACCCGAAACTAGTTTTGCTCTTGGCCACCAAACGAGAGCCGCATAGCTCACGATTGGCCGGACAATGGATTTGTAAATCCAGTTCGTTAGTTCAGGTTTTAACCCCCACGTACTTCCGACCATCCTCTGGCACGTGAAGAGAGCTCTCTGGCCCTTGCTGATCATTGTTCCTTAATCTTGAGCTAATTAATTTTTTTCAGTTATTAGTTAATTTTGTTTTCTTCGAAGATCGAACAAAAAATTTGAAAAAAAATTCGGAAAGTTTGAATGAAAAACTATTTTTTCGTTTTCTGACGACTAAAAATTCTATTGACTGGTTTACTGCCGGCATCGGCATTACCCATAGCATACCACGTGAAGTTGCAAGGTCGGATTTACTCTTCTTTTGTGCTCAAGCACGTGTCTTCAAGATTCTTCAGAAATGAGACCCTGTGGTTCGTCAGATTCAGAGTATTCGACGACCCAAAACTTAGTCTTCAAAGAGTGACGGCCAGGGCTGCCGTTACAGTACAATTGTACTATTTACAGTACATTTTCAACAGGAAAATACAAAAGTACATTTTTAATAGGAAAATATGCATTCTAGTACAATTCAAAAAAATGAACTCGAATTGTACTTTGGCACTACATTTGTACATCCATCTTCAACTTATTTCCTTAAATTAATGGTACTGACTACTGAAACATGTGTTTACATGTGAATTGCCATGAATATGTTAACAAATTTTCCACATATCAATCATAAAACAGAAAAATACATTCCTTTATTTAATAAAACGAAATTAGAACTTGAAAACAAATAATACTTTTTTTATTTCTGTAAATCATTTTACGAAATTGAATTTTCCATTCAATGAATTATATATTTCAAAAAAAGGGAAGACTGCTGATTATTTGTGAATATATCAAAATAAGAAATATTCAGGTGAAATTTCTCGATTATTGTTTTTTTGTTGGTTTTTAATTATTATGCACGCATTCAGCGAAACGTCAACTGAATGGGAAACAGTAAAAGTTTTCCATAAAGTTCAGCAGATGGCGCTATTTTAACAGTACTGTCTGTACAGTACATTACAGTACATTTTCTTCGAGAACTAAAGTACATTTCGTTCGAAGGACGCGCAGAGTTTATCAGTGTTGTGTAAGTAATTTTTAGAATAAATGAAAGGGCGCAATTTTTTTTGCAAGAAAAAATTTTTTTTAAATTCCTAAAATTTGTAAAGCCTTTACGATTGAAAAGAAACATTTAAATTTTCTCCTGAAAATATCAGAAAAAAAAATTTCTTTCAGTGAGAATTTCTATTTTTTTTTTTATATTTTCAGAACATAGTTCACCAATTTTTTCATAATCTCCAAAACATTCAAAATTGAGAAAAAAGTGAAAAAAGGCAGTTCAGTCCAGTGAGAAACATCTCCTGAAATGTAACTCCTGAAGATGCCAGACACTCGAACTGGCGAAACGTCGAGAACTAATCTACGACGATGGCCTAAATGCTCGAAAGAACATGTCACATTGAACGATGGCCGCGAAAGCCTCAACCAATTCAAAAAAAAAATTTTCTTCGTGCTTTATCCGAGGATTGCATGGATGCCGGTACTCTGAAAAATTGTTTGCCAATTAATTCAGAAACTTGAGTTTTTCAAGCTTCAAAAGTTGATTTTTCTATTTCTCATAAAACCATTTTTCACTGAGATACAGCCTGTTGAAAAACCCAAAAAATTTGGAAAATTTTTCTGTTCCTTTAATTTTGCAAGAAGTATATTTCTTTCTCGTGCTTTTATTTTCTCTCTTTCTTTCATACTTGGGTCGTTTGATACATTCGGGCACAGTATAGAAACCAACCAGTAAGTGCACTCCGTGGATTTCTTTAAACCATTTCGGACTCGCGCATACCTCAGTGAGTCTAACCTCAAATTCATTTTTGAACAAGGGCAAATGACTCAAACGACGAATTCATTGCATTACGTAGTTGAACATTGGGACGATCACATTAAATATATAAACCTTTTACCTTTTTTCGATTTCATAATATAGAACTGCGATTTCTGAAGGAATTAGAAGGAAAAATTCATTGAATAAGAAAATAGCAATTTTCAATTGCCGCAAAATGAATATTATCATGTAAAGCATTTATCACATTTATAATAATAATAATAATTTATTAATCCTTTAAGACATAACCATGTATGTATAGGACAAGTCATAAATGCAAAATAATTCAGACAATTTCTAAATTATCATTATAGTACTCACAATTAGTTATGATTGTTATCAAATATGAACGTTCATGACAAAAGAATTCTGTTTTTTTTTTGTAAAAATTGTGCTATGATTTCCTGGAGGATATAATGATGATTATTACATTATTACTTGTTTGTGACGAAATTATAATGAATATAATGCCATTGGTATATGAATTTTAAATGTCACTGTTAAAAAAAGTTACTTCGACACAAATCTCCCCATCTAAAAATCATTAGAGAAAAGAATGAAAATGAATGAAGCAAAAATTATAATGTTATATTCTTATATTAAATCTTATTTCATCTTCATAATCTTTGGAATGAAGCACTTTGCGAAATTGACACTTCGTATTGCCGTTAAACTGAATGCTTATCCTAGCAACTTTCTAGTGAGCACCGAGGTATGCGCGAAACACAGATAACTAAGTAGAATAGATCGGACACTCACGTACTATGATTAAAACAACTGTTTTGGAACCCCAAGCGGTTGTTGTCTCAACTAATATTTTACAGGTTACTACTTTATCACATTTTTCGGCAGGCTCGGCGCGAAATTCAAATTACATTCTTATTTTGCTTTTTTGGATTTTCAGTAGGCTTACCTATTCTGAATTCTAAACAATTGAAAACAATAGTCCTTCACAAATAT
This sequence comes from Hippodamia convergens, assembly GCA_038502775.1. Classification (NCBI taxonomy): domain Eukaryota; kingdom Metazoa; phylum Arthropoda; class Insecta; order Coleoptera; family Coccinellidae; genus Hippodamia; species Hippodamia convergens. The sequence goes on from CM076607.1 coordinate 81,949,039, forward strand.
ATATTTATAACTGTTCTCTATACAAAAATATACAAATATAATATAAATATACAGAAAATGAGGTAATTGTCTACACTGACCCGAAAATCTCAAAAATTGACGAAAAATTCAGTAAGCACTAACCTTGATATGCAGAATCTGTTTTCAGGTCTTGGTATTTTTTTCTAAAATACTTAAAGTCATTGAGGATTATCCGAAACGAACACTTCATTCTTCAAGTCTGTGACGTGGACTTTTTGTCATTATGAGTACAAAATTCTCGATTTTTTCTTAATTTATAGGCTTCTTTATTACTGAGTTTCCCTAAAATGTGATGATTCCTAAGTGTTTAAAAATCCGGTGATATGAATGATATTTGTCATCTACTCATCTTCATTTCTACGTCAACAGCGCAATATAACGTGATTCGTATGACGTAGCAATGAAGATGGCCATCATATCACCGGATTGTACACACTTAGAAATCATCAAATTTTAGGGAAATCCAGTGATAAAGAAGGCTATAAATAAAGAAAAAATCGAGAATTTTGTATTCATAATAAAAAAAAGGCCATGAAACTGAAATATTATAACGGATTTGAAAATTGAAGTGTTGATTTGACCGTCAATTAATTTGAGAATTTTTTTTAGAAGAACCAAGACCGACCAGATAAATCTGAAATAAGATTCCTCTCCTGCATATTAAGGTTAGTGCTTACTGAATTTTTCGTCAATTTTCGGATCAGTCTAGACAATTACCAAAAATAAACATATATGTATATTAAAAGTTTTACCAAAAACTGACACAAGGTCGCAAAAAATGCATGTCTCTATCTTCAATAATAGCTGAGATACAGTGCAGTCACACCCAATTTGGGACACAGTGTACATTTAAAAAGTTGGCTTCTCAAGATTTGCTTGTTCTCTTTTTCCTCATAGAGTTTTTGCCTGAATTTTTTTCGGGTTTACAAGTGCAGCACTTAATCTTTCTTGATAGTTCTTGATTTGATACTGCTTCTGGTTTAATTTGTATTTTCAGTTTGTAAATCATGTTGTAGAGAATCTGTTCCTGTGCCCTCAAGTGTGTTCGTCTCAAACAGTTCAATTTAGAAAGTATCACAGCTCTTTTACCTGTAAAGAATAAATTTTTTCGGTAATTGTCTTGACTGTGCCAAAATCTCAAAAAATCATGAAAAATTCAGTAAACACTAACCTTGATATGCAGAACACGAATCTGTTTTCAGATTTTTTCCGGTCGGTCTTGGTTTTTCTAAAAAAAAATTCCTAAAGTTATTGAAGGTTATCTCGACAAAATACTTCATTTTTCAAGTTCGTTTAAATATTTCAGAGTTCGTGGCCTATTTTCATCATGAATACAAAATTCTCGATTTTTTCCTTAATTTACAGTCTTCTTTATTACTGAATTTCCCTAAAATGTGATGATTCCTTGATGTTTACATTCCGGTGATGTGACGGCCATTTCTACGTCATTCGACGTGACATTGCGCTGTTGAGCTAGAAATGAAGATGGCCGTCACATCACCGGAATGTAAACAATAAGGAATCATCACATTTTAGGGAAATTCAGTAATAAAGAAGACTGTAAATTAAGGAAAAAATCGAGCATTTTGTATTCATGATGAAAATAGGCCACGAAACTCTGAAATATTTAAACGAACTTGAAAAATGAAGTATTTTGTCGAGATAACCTTCAATAACTTTAAGAATTTTTTTTAGAAAAACCAAGACCGACCAGAAAAATCTGAAAACAGATTCGTGTTCTGCATATCAAGGTTAGTGTTTACTGAATTTTTCATGAATTTTTGAGATTTTTGGCACAGACAAGACAATTACCATTTTTTCTTAATCACTGAGTAAAAAACATAAATCTGAAAGATTCAGCCAATAAAAAAAGAACAAGAGATGAATGTGGAAAATTATAATTGTACTCACCTGAAGAAATTCTTCTCTCTTTCATTTCTTGGAATTTTGTCACAGATTGTGTTTTACAATGATGAAGAAAGTGGATAATAACTCTCCAATATTTAATAAATAACTAATAACTATCTTCTTCATATCCATTTGATCTTGTGAATGTAAATACATAATGTGATCAATAATTGTGTGAATTATGTCAATAAAACATATGTTTGACAAACACGAAACACGACTAAAAACCTCAAACAGAGTCATCTATTGACGATATCACTAAATATTTGCGTATGCAGCGACACGAGTATTTGTTGTCTCAACTAAAAACAAACACTATTGGGGTGGGGGGTAGGAAGGTGTCAAGACCCTGAGTAAAATAGATTGGACACTGACGTTCTATGATGAAAACAACTTTTTCAAACCCCAAGCGGTTGTTGTCTCAACTAGTATAGTACAGGTTACTACTTTATCACATTTTTCGGCAGGCTTGGCGCGAAATTCAAATTACGTTCTTATTTTGCATTTTAGGATTTTCAGTAGGCTAACCTTTTTCTGAATTCTAAGCAATTGAAAAACAATAGTCCTTCACATGCAAGAATAAAAATTTGAAAAAAAAAAAAATTCTTCGTGCTTTATCCGAGGATTGCATGGCTGCCGGTACCCTCGTTGGAGTAAAAATTTCAGTCATTTTATCGAGAGTGCACCTACTGTTTGGTTTCTATACTGTTCGGGTTTTCCAAAACTTGAACCAGTTCTAGAACGGTCCTAGGTATCGAAACGAGTGCGCATCTGTTCGGCGCAGTTTTAGAACGATCCTAGGACTGTTCTGAAAATTGTAACTCGAATACTCGAATACCAAAGACCACAACCAGCAAACATACGTGTTCTGTGCTCGAGATATTACACGAGGGTTACATGGGTACGCTACAGCGTACCCATGCGCACCCAATGTGACCAGATACTACAGGTGAGTGAAAATATTGCCCGTAGTTTCGTTGATTGAAATCATCTCTGCTGAGAGAAAACGGTGCGAACCTTTTTAAATAAAATATAGTTCACTCAGGTACCTGTACGAAGAGAATTTCTTTGTGTAGTAAGTAGATACAAGCCTTTCGAACTTAGTTCCACATTTTGTATCAGCCAATTCTAGTGTCTGTTTTCATTTCATGCTGTGATATATTTTATATTTGCTTGCCTCACTATAAATTTATTCATAACGATACGAACTTAGTTCCACATTTTGTATCAGCCAATTCTAGTGTCTGTTTTCATTTTATGCTGTGCTATATTGTATATTTGCTTGCCTCACTATAAATTTATTCATAACGATACCTTTCGAAAATTACCTTAAATCTTCATGCAATTTGGCAAATTCCTTTGCTGGTGAGTACCGAAATTCTACTACTATTTACAACTGCGGAAGTTTGTAAGGATGTGGGTATGTGTGGATATTTGTTGATCATTCACGTATAAACTACAAAATAAAATCAGATGAAACTTCACAGTAGTAAAATGTATCTATCAGAATAACACATAGGCTACAGTTCATAAAGATTTTGTGTAATTTGGCCCTGATACAATTTTTATCATGCTAGATTTGTGCTGTTTTCGCCGTTGTAATTTTAATTTTATACGTACGGTTCTCAAGATATTTCACAAAATGTGTTGAACGAACACGTGCTTGGAACAACAAATTTTTTGAACTATCTTGGGATCCGTATGTACTAAAAGAAAAAATTCCAACAGCACAAGCAGGACAAACCTAGCACAATCCAGGACAACAAAAAATTTTCCGAAAATCCAGATGTTCTGGGCCAAGTTCACCCACACTGTTGCTAGGATTTTCCTACAATTCCCTAATTTTCCTACATCATGTTCTTCATACATTCTGTGAAAAAAAGGAAAGTGCTGGGCTGACTTTTTTTTATTTTCGAAGAAATATTTATACATGAGGTTTTCGCGACTCTGTATCAATTTTGTGAAACTTTTGAATCCACAATCAGAAATGTTCCAACTTCTTTTGTTCCTGAAATACAGGGCGAAAACGAGAAATGTGCACTTTTGGAGTTGGAATTTTTTCTCGGGCCCTGTGTGAGATAAAAAAAAATTAAAACTGCTTTTAATAGATATTTTTACATAGAAATCGGTGGCGTAATTGAAATATTTTTTCAGAGCACTGTATTTGAGATTGAGCACAAACTTGAAATTTTTCAGAGGGAACGCCCTGTATATTTGAAGGTCAAAAATTCCATTTATTTTTCTAAATACATTGATGTATCACAACCTTACTCTTGATAAATTTCAAATATCAGGCAAATCCATATTTTTTTACTTTTTTTGATAGCAAGACACGAATTCTTCCACACATGTATAAAAGTCATGCATAAAAAAAATTCAAAATGAATATTAAAATTCCCTTCGTTTTCACCATTTTTGAGTTCATGTTGACGAGTGTTATTTTTAGTTTATGTTTAAATATAATGAAAAAAATAGGTTTAAGTCACATGGGGATTTAAAAAATATTAATTAAATGCACGTGTGAAAGAATTCATGGCCTACTTTTGAAAAAACAAACGAATATGAATTCTTCTGATTTTTAATCTGAAATTTATCGTAGGTTAAGTTATGATACATCAACGTATTCAAAAAGTAATTACAAAAATTTCACGTTAAAATATACAGGGTATTTGATATTTGCTCTTGAATATTTTTTTCAACTAAGCCACTGACTGCTACGTGAAAATATCTATTGAAAGCAGTTTTCTTTTTTTATATCTCATACAGTGGAGAACTAATTACATCTCAAAAAAGTGAACATTTTCCTTTTCGCCCTGTATTTCAGGAACAAAAGAAGCTGGAATATTTCTGTTGTGGATGGATTTAAGAGTTTTGTGAAAAAGTGATAAAGGGTCACGAAAACATGTCCCTATCTTCAATAATAGCTGATAGTGCAGTCTCGCCCAATTTGGTACACAACAACACAGGGTGGTAGGATTTCGATGTTTTAGTACTACATCTCCTTAATTAAGCGAGATAGAAAAAAATTTCATCCTCCTGAGTCCCGACATCAAATTAAAGGTGATATAAAGATTCCATTCGGGAATTTTGTTCATTAAACACTGAAAAAGTCATAAAAAATTATTGAAAAATTTTACTCAAAGAAAAAGACAAAAAAAATATGTCCAATGAGGTGACCTTCATTATAAATAAATCGTATATGAAAGTTTCTGAAGCCATTATTTTTGCCTGTTAAGCATGAAAATAGGGTACATTTTTCACAATAAAATTTGGTTTCGAATTTATATCTTCGATTTATATATTTCGCAGCATTTTTCAATTCACTCGCTACAGGTGGTAAATGGCGCCATCATGAACACAAACTTCATAATCAAATAACAACACACTGCAACATAGCAGCGAAACAGCTACAAACCCAAGGCGTTTATTCATTCATCCAATACGTTGGATCGAAAGATTTACTGCCGTAAATTCATTACATTAATAGATAAATGAAAAAATCTCGATGACCAACATATTGGACATCAGAGAAACTCATATTGCTGAAAACCGCAATTCGCTAAGGTGTATAGTTTACATTCTAGTTTTCCATCCATTGGCTATAATCCTATAATTGGCTATAACTTTCTATTGCTGCTACGCTCTTCAAATAAAAACATCTTGAGTGGAGTTTTTTTAGTACTTCTTACCAGTGCTATCAAAAATTTAGTGCCTCTTCAAATTTTGGAGATATTAAAACAATTAATTTTTTTCAAATGGAAACTATAGTGTGCTATGATGATTTTCATTAGAATTTTCTTAGACAATTTCAAAAAATATATCATGATATACTTAAAAACTTTAATATCGAAAATTCCGAAAAAAACTGTTTTCGATCAACAAAATCGATGGGTGTTTTGATTTTGATTAATTTCTTTTCACCTGTGAAGAAGTCAAACAACTTGAGCCTTCTTAAATTATATTGACCGATAAGTATTTTTTCAGAATTTTCATATTCAATCTCGGAAGTATATCATGATATATTTATATTTTTGAAATTGCACACTACGATTTCCATTTGAAAAAATTTTTTTTTTTTTAGTTTCACTAAAATTTTGTAGCACTGGTGAAAAGTACTGAAAAAACTCCACTGAAGATGTTTTTATTTCGAGACCGTAGCAGCAACACTGGGAAAGTTATAGCCAATTATAATAATTGGCCAAATTTCAAAATGACCCTGTAGAATGGAAACCAGACACCTTAGCGAATGCGGTTTTCAGCAATTTGAGTTTCTCGAAAAAAGAAAACATGACATGTATATAACTTTTTTTTCTATCTCGCTTTATTTCGGAGATGTAGTACTATAACATCGAAATCTGACCACCATTTTTTTCAATCTCTTGAATCCAATTTATCGAAAAGTACTAAGCTGACACGTTCACCTATTTTTTGAAATATCTCGAGAATTAAGAAATGAATTCAACGGCACAATGCAGCACAACAAAAAATTTTACAGAAATCGAGAAGTGCTGAACAAACTTGACTCACATTAGCGATACCAATAAATTGGGATGGCAAACTAAATTTTTGGCGGATTTCAGTAAACGCTGTTTAGAAATCGTCTGCAGAAATATTTTTCGAACTCCTCGTAACAATTGCAAAACCGGTACTGGAGGTCACAGGTAATATTCGGAAATTCCTTCGCTTTATTGAGATGTTCGAACGTCCGTAATGTTTATTCTAGTGCAAGTAGAAAAATGCAGTTACCTGTTACCTCGTTTCAGAATTGAAGAGACGGGCACTTGCAACCTGCACTAATCTAACTTGAATGGGGTCCAATTTATCTCGGGAATGGTAGGTTTTCGAGAAAAATTGTGGGGATATACAGGGTGCATCAAGTTCGACGGCCTATTAGACGTTTCTGGAGTACTGAAACTATTTGAGATCTGAAAATTCGGATTATGATATTGTTCGATATTATCTACCGAGCTGAAATATTCTTGAAGCCTGACCACTCTCACTTATACAGGGAATGAAAAAAAATTCCAATTTTGATAGAGTATTCAATTCTGAATACAATACTTTTCAAAATATCGAGAAAAAACTGAAGGAAAAAGGGAGGTAAAGGAAGGAGATAAGAAAGAGTATTCGGTATTATGTTTGTTATTCCTATACTAAATATCGTAAGCGCAAACCGTTTTCACGTTTTTTAAGTCAAAGCCTTTGGAAATATTGTAACATTTTTAGAATTTCGAAAAACTCGTTACAGGGTGTTCCAAATGTTGGGTGAAAATCGGTATCAAGATTGGCCCATAACTTTCCTTTTTCGAATAAAAACCCTATTTTTTTGTGATTGCGTTGGATTCTACGAAGAAAATAATGATAGTGTTCCAAAATGTTGATGCACCTTAAAAGAATAATTCTTGAGCCATTTAGGATTTTTTGATTTTATATCGTATGTAGAGTCAAATTCGTAAAATCTGTTTCATAATAACAATAAAAAATAAATTGGGAAAATAGGTCTATCACTAGTGAATTATTAGAATAATTTATCTTCTGTGACCATAGATTATTGTTATTATGAAACAGATTTTATAAATTTGACTCTACGTACGATTTTAAAAATCAGAAAATCCTATATAACTCGAAAATTGTTCATTTTAGGAGCATTAATATGTTAGAAAACTACAACAGAATCCAACGCAATCATAACAAAATAGAGTTCTGAATCGAAAAACAAAAGTTATGGGCGAATTTTGATTCTAATTTATGACCCAACATTTGGAACACCCTGTGACGAGTTTTTTTTTAATTCTAGAAATTTACAACATTCCCACAGTTTTTACTTCGAAAATGTGAAAAAGGTTTGTGCTTAAGATATTTAGAATAGGAATAACAAACATTATACCGAAGAAGTAGATACTCTTATCTCCCTTTTTTCTTCAGTTTTTTCCCGATGTTTTCTCAAGTATTTCGACAAATGCAACGATTTCAATACGAATGTGAATACTCTATCAACAATGAAAACGAAAAAACAGTAGAAAATTTTTTTTTTATTCCATGTATAAGTGAAAGTGGTCAGGCTTCAAGAATATTTAATCTAGGCAGATAATGTCGAACAGTATAATAATCCCAATTTTCAGATGTCAAATAAGTTGAGTTCTCCAGAAACTTCTAATAGGCCCTCAAACTTGGTACACCCTGTAGATTGTTGGCGACATATTTTCTACAACCTTTCTCATTGAGTTGACATGCTGCAATGATACAAAGAGTAGATGGCTCCAAGTAAACGGGAAGTGTTTTTTTATGATTGCTTCCTCGAAGAAAAATAATGATAGTGTTCTGAAAAGTTGATGCACGTAAAATGAATAATTCTTGAGTTATTAAGGAATTTTTTTATTTTATGTCGTACGTAGAGTCAAATTCATAAGATCTGTCTCATAATACTAATGAATAATAAATTGGGAAAATTGGTCTTTCACTTGTGAATTATTGGAATAATTTATCTTCTTTGACCATAGATTATTGTTATTATGAATCAGATTTTATGAATTTGACTCAACGTACAACATAAAATAAAAAAATCCTAAATAACTCAAGAATTATTCATTTTCGGAGCATTAAAATGCTCATTATTTTTCTTCGCAGAATCCAGCAGTTATGGACCAATCTTGATCTCGATTTTTGACCCGACATTTGGAACACCCTGTAACAAGTTTTTTCAAAATTCTGGATATTTACGATTTCCACAGTCTTCGACTTCAAAAATGTAAGAAAGGTTTGTGCTTAAGATATTCAGAATAGGAATAACAAACGTAATACCAAATACTCTTTTCTCCCTTTCTCTCTAGATTTTTTTAGATGTTTTTTAAAGTTTTTCGACAAATGCAACGATTTCAATAAGAATATATTCAGGATTGATAATACTCTATCAAAAATGAACGAAAAAATTTTTCTTCATTCCATGTAAAAGTGAAAGTGGTCAGGCTTCAAGAATATTTTAGCTCGGTAGATAATGTCGAACAACATAACAATCCCAATTTTCAGATGTCACATGGGTCCAGTTCTCCAGAAACTTCTCATAGGCCGCCGAACTTGGTACACTCTGTACATTGTTGGCGACATATTTTCTACAACTTTTCTCATTGAGTTGACATGCTGCTATGATACTTACAAATATGGCTCCAAGTAAACGAGAAGTGTTTTTTGCTCTTTGGGTTAGAAATTTTGTTTACTCACTGATGTCAATGAGAAACCCTACAAAATCCACACTGATATTATAAATGTGTTTTGTTACGTGTTCAAAACCCGATGGTTGTTCCGCCTCTGATTTTTCCTTTATCACTAAATTGTATCTGCTTACATCGGTGAGTCTGCTTTGTTCATCTCTCTCAACCCAGGCGATGTAGTTCTTCAAATTGTTTTTGAAAAGTTATCTTTATCGATTTATCGATATCAATCTTGGGATTTTTCACTCTTCTAAGCATTTCACCGAATACAATTTAAATAGTTCGTGAGATGAAAAATTGAAAGAAATTGTGTTTCCTAATAGGGGATTCTCAAGGATTTTTCTTCACTTTGGTAAGCCGACATCATGTAGCTGTTTCCGATGCAAATGGCTCCACATTTTCTTTAAATCTTTTTCAGAACGAGATAACTATCATCCATTCTTGAACGTAGAACTCAATATTTTTACCCTCATATATTAATAGTGATGATAATGATTTTTATTGGTCCTTTAAGACATGACAATGCATGTAAAGGACAAATCACAAATCTTAATATATAAAAGAAAGTCGGCCATGTTGTTGGTTACACCATTAATAACTCAAGATTGGATGAACTGTTCATTATGAAAAATATTTTGTTGAATTCTTCTACGGCGGGGTTAACATAAAATACATTAAAACTCTGAAAAATTTTATGAAATGAAAAAAAAATTGGAAATAATTGCCTCTTGTGAATAACGCCAGTAGGTGTCGCTACAGTTAATAGCGTTTACGTGAAAGTATTATATTTGATATTAATTCGGTTCAACTACATTTTCTAATAATAGGTATTAATGCATCTGAGTCCATGTGTTATTATACCCATCTTCCTTCCTAACACTACGGAAAATTTTATGACGAAATGTTTTGAACAAATCCACAATCTACTCGCCATAAGTAAAAAATTACTGTGTATTTTGAGTTGCCTAAACGTCTCAGCCTTGGAATTCTAAGTTCTTTACATAGAAGTAGGTGCCGATTCACAATGGACAATCTGCTCTATTTATTCTCGCATCCGGGAAAAAAACTAAAAATGTTCATCACAAGGTACTACAATGAAGAAACTGTAAAATATGAAAAAAGTTACCTCTTAAATAAAGAGAATTCTTTTAATGTATGAATAACAATGTACAGGGTGGGCAAAATTGGTGATACCTGAACTACAACTTTTTGACCGTGAGAGATAGAGGAAAATGAATGACACGTTACGGTGATATTTTATAGAGAAACTTATAATGCCATGAACTGCATTCCTCTATCTTCTTCTGTTTTCGAGTTATAGGCCAAAATTGAAATTTGGGCGATTTCATTTTTCGGTCATTATCTCCGTTTCTGTTTGTGCTAGGATGTTGACGAGAAAACATTATACAGGCACTTTTTTCATAGCAATCCAGTAGCGTACTTTGTTTTTTCCAAGGGGTTTTCTTGCTGAGCTGTAACATAAAGTTGTGTTTTTTCTTATGGAAACAATAGTTTGAAATGGCTTAGAAAGAATCGCAATTTTTTCCCGTTTCGGAAATATATCATACATCGTCCTCAAATTCATTCAGTTATCATGAAAAATTTAGTTTGTATTTGAAATATTAATTATTGAATATTAAGTAGGCTGAATCAGAGAAAAATATGTCTCTATGCATGGTGTGATTATTATTTTGCCATTGAATACTTGATTCAATTCTCCGTGGTTTGATCTCTATTCAGAATAATTGTCAATTACTAGAATTCGAAGTCATTATTGCTGGCAATACGGAAATGTTCTCGAACTACGAGAAATATGATATGTTAAATTTTTTTATTTTAGCAGCAATGATGACTTCGTATTGACAGTTGTTCTGAACAGAGATCAAACCACGGAGAATTGAATCAACTATTCAATACCATAATATTAAAGACACCATGCGTAGAGACATATATTATCCTTCGATTCAGCCTACTTAATACTCAATAATTAATATTTCAAATAGAAACTAAATTTTTCATGATAACTGAATGAATCTGAGGACGATGTATGATGCAAGATATATTTCTGAAACGGGAAAATATGGCGATTCTTTCTAAGCCATTTTAAACAATTGTTTCCAAAAGAAAAATTCAACTTTATGTTACAGCTCAGTCAGGAAACCTCTTGGAAAAAAAAAGTACGCTACTGGATTGCTATGAAAAATTGCCTGTATAATGTTTTCATGTCAACATCCTTGTACATACAGAAACGGAGATAATGACCGAAAAATTAAATCGCCAAATTTCAATTTTGGGCTATAACTCGGGAACAAAAGAAGATAGAGGAATGCAGTTCATGGCATTTTCAAGGTCACATTCTGCTATCTCGTTCGGCTGTTTTCACACCGGTCCAAAAAGAGTGATTTTTTACCTAAAATGTCATGTTTTCAATCACGAATAACTAAAAAAGAATTGAGTTTTTGAAAAAACCTTATGAAACAATTTTTGCTCAAGATTAAGTTCGTTATCGACTTGAGCTATTTCCTACCTAATGTGAAAATTTCGAGTGAATTGATACATAATGATAGAATTCGAAACAAATATCCTTATTGACTCTTGAGTCGACTAACTACTGTAGGCAACTTTTTGTTTAAACTAAAGACATGTTGAGTGAAAGAAATTCAATTGTGCTATTTCCAAATAGGACAATTAAATACCTTCCAAGGTATGGGGACAAATCTGTTTAAATTCAGAGTACGAGCTAAGCTTTATATCTTAGTTGCAAGTAGAACTTTGGATTTCACTTGAAACTTACGAAATATTTTTTTTCAGTGAGTTGGGAGCAACAGATTTGATATTAAAGTAGCTCAAGGACCTCCGAGGGAAGAACTCAGGAACTCACCGCATCAACCACAATCGTCCCTTCAAGTCACTGCAACAGCTTTACCTTCACACCATCAACAATTATTTCACCTCACAGCTTTATATCATAGGAGGAATTCAGCGATTCGAATGCAGCTGGCGCAAATAACGCCCTCATTCCTTCAGACTATGACTTGTTTGTGCCTAACTACCCTGGGGATTTGCTTGGATACTACCACCAAGCAAAAGAAGTATTTGACCACCATTATTCGGATCTTGAAGCTAGTCAACATGCCCCTTAAGTGCCAACATGGCTGACCAAAGGATATACACTTCCTCAACACCAGAGACATCCTCCTCAAGTTGGCAGCTCTTCGAAAAGTGAACACTTGAACATTCAAAACTTTGGTAATCCATACTGTAGTAGGCAAATTTGCATGCAACTAATTTCAACTTGAATTGCTTCAACAACAATCAAATTCCTGCCCCGATTGATGGGCAACTAAGTGGTCTGGCAAGAGTGATTGTCGACCATCAGCAGTACCAAATGCCTAACGAATAAGTACATTGATTCTTTAAAGTAATTGAAAATCTTTAGTCAATTCTGTACGTACAACGGTATGGTTGTTACTGTCTCATGACACTGTCTATAAATGCACTTCATACTCATTCAGTTCAATGGTTAGAAAGTTACTGTCGGCTCAAGTTGTCTCACTTTTCCGCCAAAACTTCTGTGAGAACGAAAACACGCAACGCCCAGAAATAGTCAAGATATGACATTCTGGGGGCAATATGAAGTGACAAAGGTAAAAGGAAAGTTGTAGACATGCTGGCTACATCTATGGACATTGTTTGTCGTTATCAGGGTGGTAATAATTCTGGTCACACCTTTGCTGCGATGGAATAAAAGACAACTTTCATCTTCTACCTGGCGGAATCATCAATCCGAAATGTACTTCAATAATTGGCGGCTAGCTTATCCAACGAGCTAGAAAAAAAACATAGTCAAGTCACTTGATAAATTGGTCACACAGTTATCTGGTTTTGATAAGACGTATCCTGTTATTGGTCAAACATACAGTAAAACAGTAAATATTGAAGTAGTGAATGCCTTATCTTCTCTTGGTTCCCCTGCTTGTAAGATTTGTAGTGATATTAGGCTGTTGGCAAATATGAAAGAAATTGAAGAACCTTTTGAAAAGAGTCGAATTGGAAGTTCTGCTATGCCTTTCAAGAGGAACCCCATGCGCTCTGAAAGATATTGTGCCTCAGCAAGACATCTCATGACACAGTCTAAAAATGCACTTCATACTCATGCAGTTCAATGGCTAGAAAGAACTCTAGATGATTCAGCAAATAGAAGAATCACATTATCTGAAGCTTTTTTGACGGCTGATGCTATTATTCTTATGGTTCTCTCTAATATAACTCAAGGTTTAATTGTATATCCCAGGATAATTGAAAAAAAGGTGTCTCAAGAATAACCATTTAGGGATACCTATAATTGCAATGGAGAAATTACTTCAATTGGACAAATAACAAAGGCACTAGCTCTGGGAGTATCAACAGGTAACAAAGACATTTCATGACAAGATGATATGAGTAAGGTTATTTCATTAGAGAATCTCACTTTTAATATTTTTTTTTGTTTCAGTAATGATTGCTTTGGTTCATTTATTGGTGGGAACTGCAGAAGCTCCTGGTGAATACAGATTTATTTTCCAATACAGAGATATGGGAAGTATTGAACTAATGGTCAGAAAAGATATTATGGGTTCAGCAATGAATAGATATATCAATGAGTAAGAAAAATTTTCCCAAGGTTTTGTTGTATATCCAAGAATAATTGAAAAAAGGATATCCCAAGAATTACCATTCATGTCAACTGAAAATATTATTATGGAAATGGTCAAAAGAGATGCAGACAGACAAGTTTGTCATGAAAAATTAGATTACCCTCTCAAGAAGCAGGTTTAGAAGTCAAAAAAGTTAGAAGGGATCGTTTTTTTGAACCAATATTGGAAGACTCGGGCAAAATTTTAGATCCCAAAACTTACATTGGCAGATCTGATCAACAAGTAACAGATTTTTTGAAGGAGGAAGTGCAACCTATACTCGAATTGTATCCATCGATTGAAAGTGTTCAACTTAGAATATAGGTTGGTTGGTTGGTTCCCTGATATGATTTTGCATATCTTGCTGCAACGTCACCTGGTGAGTTAAACATTCAGAACAAATTAAAACATCTGCCATCTGCATTATTTGTTTGAATTTCTAAGTAATAATATAATGAAATCTCAAACTTTTAAAGAATATGCAGCTATTTTTATTTATGTTCTAAAACAGTCCGACTGCAATTTGTTTAAGCAAATTTCTAATATGAAATGTTCAGCAGCATTGTGTAACATCTATATTCAGTTCGAAATGTTTGATAAAAATATCATTTTCTTTTGATTTCCAGAAAACCCCGCTCTAAGTACCCAATATACAAGTAAAGAGATGCAATATTTGTTTAGTGATCACAAGAAATTTTCCACCAGGTGAAAATTATGGATAAACCTAGCAACAGCACAAACGATGTTGGGTTTGAATATATCTGAAGAGCAGGTAAAGGAAATAAAGAATAATATTCATAAAATTGCTATGCAGGTTCCAAAAGCAGCATTATACATGCCTTGCTGGTGACAATGCAGATCTCATAATTTTACAGGAAAGTTTGAATTTGTTACTGCCTAAATTAGCCACAGTGATGAAAAACCTAGCAACATTTTCGGATAAATATAAATCAGTTCCGACCTTGGGATTCACACATGTACAACCAGCTCAGCTCACAACAGTGGGTAAGAGAGCCTCTATGTGGCTTTTTTGATTTCCCAATGGATGAAAAATCATTTAGAGAAGTAAAAAATAATTTGAGATTCCGAGATGCAAAAAAGACAACAGGTACAAAACCTTCTTTCTTACAATTGTTTGATGGAAATTCTGAAAAAGTCAAGTCGCTTGATAAATTGGTCTCACAGTTATCTGGATTTGACAAGACGTCTCCTGTTCTTGGTCAAACATATGGTAGAAAAGTAGATTTCGAAGTCATAATGCCTTATCAATTCTGCATGTACAATGGTATGGTCTTTACTGTCGGCTCAAGTTGCCTCATTTTTCGCCAAAACTTCTTTGAGAACGAAAACATGCATCGCCCAGAAATAGTCAAGATATGACATTCTGGGGGCCCAATGGAGTGACAAAGGTGAAAGGAAGGTTGTAGACATGCTGGCTACATCTATGGACATTGTTTGTCGTTATCAGGGTGGTAATAATGCTGGCCACACCTTTGCTGCGATGGAATAAAATACTACTTTCATCTTCTACCTGGAGGTATACCCTTCCCAAATAAATTGAAGCAGATGGCAAAACTGTGTGGTTCAGGTTTTGGAGCCTTCACTGCAATATGCATTAACAAAGAAGATGCGAAATTATACAAGACATACATTATGCCTATAGTTCCTCTATTGGATCTAGAACAAGCACATAGATTATCAGAGTTCATAAACATATATCGATTACATCCAAGGAGTAAGTACCATAATCCAGATTCTCTGAAAGTTCAAGCATTTAGTAGAGTATTCAGCAATTCTTTTGGTATAGCTGCTGGATATGATGAAAATGCTGAAGCGATTCTTGGTCTAAATGATATGGCATTTGGATTTGTGGAAATTGGGTAAGTCACAGCTCAACAACAAGATGGAAAACCAAGAGTATTTCGTTTGAAAAATGACGAAGCTGTAATAAATAGATATAGTTTTAACAGTGATGGCCATGAAAAAGTTCGTCAAAGAATCTACGAATTGAGAGAAAGTAATTATACTGGGATATTCGGTGTAAATTTAGAAAAAAATAAGATCTCTCAGGATCCAATTGGGGATTACATCAAAGGAATTATTCGATTTGGTCCAATGGCAGATTATCTGGTATTGAATATCAGCAGTCCTAACAATCCAGGGTTGAGAAATATGCAAGACAAGAAAGAGTTGTACAATTTTCTGGTTCCCGTTGTTCAAAACTGTTAGAAAATTGCCAAACAGACCAGCTCTTCTTCTGAAACTGGCTCCTGATTTGAGTTATGAAGAAAGGCAGCATGTATAGCTGAAGTTATCAGTAAGAATGAATGTGAGGCGAACGGTCTTATTATTTCAAATACAACAGTTTCAAGACCAGACAGTTTAAAATGTAAAGACGAAGCAGAACAAACAGGGAGCTTGAGTGGTAAACCCCTTAAAGAAATGTAAATAAAGATGGTTGCTGATTAAAATTAACCAAAGGAATCCTTGTAATCGGTGTTGGTGGTATATATTTTGGTGAAGATGCTCACGACAAAATAAAAGCTGGAGCAGTTGTTGTTCAAGTTTACACTGCTTTAGTATACCTTATTATATTATTATTAGTTAACCTTACTTCCTTATTCCTTCGTTTATTCAACATCTCTTTACAAGAAAATTAACAATTTAAAGTTTTAAAATGGCTGGAGAAGTAATTGTTGATGCTCTACCATACATTGACGAAGGATATAACGAAGCTGGAGTCCGAGATGCAGCTCTTGCTATGGTAGAAGAAGAATGTAGGAGATACCGACCTACAAAAAATTATTTAGAACACCTACCACCACTAAATATATCTTCCTTTGAGTCGCCTATGATGCACAATGAATTCGAGAGACTGCAAAATAGGAGCCCTCTGGAACATTTCTCAATGAAACGATACGAGCTGCCACCACCACCTAGTGGTAAAGCAAATGAGATAAGTGCATGGCAAGAATGTGTAGATAACTCAGAGGCTCAACTGAAACACCAGGGAGTGAGGATATCCAATCTGAATCACATGATTGAATACTTCTGTCCAACATGGCAGAGGTATATGCAGACGGTAACAGATACGGAAAAGATAGCTACCGCTAAAGTAGTTGCGTTGCGGCAGTCTTTACAAGAATTGAACTGGCAGAGGAAATCGAGTCAAACGAAAGTTGGTGAACAATTGAAAGAACTCGAGGCTAAATGGGTTCAGTTGGTGTCCAAAAATTATAGTATAGAGCAAGCATGTTGTCTGGCAGAAGAATATATAAATAAAGTAAAGCAACATCCTGAATTGTTGCTGGCAGAAGGGGAAGATATGGAGAATATGTTAAAACCCATGCAGTGAATTTGTTTTAAGTTATGTATCATAAATGTCTATATTGTACACACATTATCACTAATAATATGAAGGCCCCATCTTGGTTACTGAAATGAAAAAGAATCTAGTCAAATTATTACCTAAGGATGGGTTCAAAACAGTGGAAGAAGTTGTAGGAATGTCAAGCTGATTTACGAACTTCATTGTTTTTTAATCATCAATCCGAAATGTACATCAAAAATTAGAGCCTGGCTTATCTAAAGAGCTAGAAAAAAAAACATAATCAAGTCTCTTGATAAATTGGTCAAACAGTTATCTAGTATTGATAAGACGTATCCTGTTATTGGTCAAACATACAGTAGAACAGTAAATATTCAAGTAGTGAATGCCTTATCTTCTCTTGGTTCCTCTGCTCATAAGATTTGTAGTAATCTTAGGCTGTTGGCGAATATGAAAGAAATTGAAGTACCTTTTGAAAAGAGGCTTATTGGAAGTTCTGCTATGCCTTATAAGAGGAACCCCATGAGCTCTGAAAGATATTGTGAATTAGCAAGACATCTCATGACACTGTCTATAAATGCACTTCATACTCATGCAGTTCAATGGTTTGAAAGAACACTATTTCACCACCAGTATTCGGATCTTGGAGCTAGTCAACATGCCCCCTAAGTGCCAACATGGCTCACCAAAGGATATACACTTCCTCAACACCAGAGACATCCTCCTCAAGTTGGTAGCTCTTCGAAAAGTGATCACTTGAGCATTCAAAACTTCGGTAATCCATACTGTAGTAGGCAAATTTGCATGCAACTAATTTCAACTTGAATTGCTTCAACAACAATCAGATTCCTACCTCGAATGATGGGCAACTAAGTGGTCTGGAAAGAATGATTGTCGACCATCAGCAGAACCAAATGCCTAACGATTAAGTACATTGATTCTTTTAAGTAATTGATAATCTTTAGTCAATTCTGTACGTACAACGGTATGGTCTCATGACAGTGTCTATAAATGCACTTCATACTCATGCAGTTCAATGGTTAGTAAGTTACTGTGGGCTCAAGTTGCCTCACTTTTCCGCCAAAACTTCTTTGAGAACGAAAACATCGCCCAGAAATAGTCAAGATATGACATTCTGGGTGCCCTATGGAGTGAAAAGGGTAAAAGGAAGGTTGTAGACATGCTGGCTACATCTATGGACAATGTTTGTTGTTATCAGGGTGGTAAGAATGCTAGCCACACCTTTGCTGCGATGGAATAAAATACTACCTTCATCTTCTACCTGGCGGAATCATCAATCCGAAATGTACATCACTAATTGAAGCCTGGCTTATTCAAAGAGCTAGAAAAAAAAAACATAGTCAAGTCACTTGATAAATTGGTCTCACAGTTATCTGGTTTTGACAAGACGTATCCTGTTATTGGTCAAACATACAGTAGAACAGTAAATATTGAAGTAGTGAATGCCTTATCTCCTCTTGGTTTCCCTGCTCATAAGATTTGTAGTTTATTAGGCTGTTGGCAAATATGAAAGAAATTGAAGAACCTTTTGAAAAGAGTCAAATTGGAAGTTCTGCTATGCCTTACAAGAGGAACCCCATGCGCTCTGAAAGATATTGTGCCTCACTGTTTAGAAATGCTCTTCATACTCATGCAGTACACTGGTTAGAAAGAACTCTAGATGATTCAGCAAATAGAAGAATCACATTATCTGAAGCTTTTTTGACGGCTGATGCTGTTATTCTTATGGTTCTCTCTAATATAACTCAAGGTTTAGTTGTATATCCCGGAATAATTGAAAAAAAGGTATCTCAAAAATAACCATTTAGGGATACCTATAATTGTAATGGAGAAATTGCTTCAATTGGACAAATAACAAAGGCACTAGCTCTGGGAGTATCACAGGTAACAAAGACATTTCATGACAAGATAATATGAGTAAGGTCATTTCATTAGAGAATCTCACTTTTAATATTTTCTTTTGTTTCAGTAATGATTGCTTTGTTTCATTTATTGGTGGGAACTGGAGAAGCTCCTGGTGAATACATATTTATATTCTGATACAGAGGAATGGGAATTATTGAACCAATGGTCAGAAAAGATTTTATGGGTTCAGCAATGAATAGATATATCAATGAGTAAGAGAATATTTCCCAAGGTTTAGTTGTATATCCAAGAATAATTGAAAAAGGATATAATTACCATTCATGTCAACTGAAAATATCATTATGGAAACGGTCAAAAGAGATGCGGACAGACAAGTTTGTCATGAAAAATTAGATTACTCTCTCAAGAAGCAGGTTTAGAAGTCAAAAAATTCGGAAAAGACAATGATTTTTGGAAAGAGTTAGAAGTGATCGTTTTTTTGAACCAATATTGGAAGACTTGGACAAAATTTTAGATCCAAAAACTCATATTGGCAGATCTGATCAACAAGTAACAGATTTTTTGAAGGAGGAAGTGCAACCTATACTCGAATTGTACCATCGATATAAAGTGTTCAACTTCATATTTAGGTTGGTTGGTTCTCCGATATGATTCTGTGTATCTTGCTGCAACGTCACCTGGTGAGTTAAACAATCAGAACAAATTGAAACATCTGTCATCTGCACTACTCTCTAAGTAATAATATAATGAAATATCAAACTTTAAAAAAATATGGAGCTATTTTTATTTGTGTTCTAATAAAGTTCGACTGCAATTTGTTTCAGCAAATTTCTAATATGAAATGTTCAGCAGCATTGTGTAACATCTATATTCAGTTCGAAATGTTTGATAAAAATATCATTTTCTTTCGATTTCCAGAAAACCCCGCCCTAAGTACCCAATATACAAGTAAAGAGATGCAATATTTGTTTAGTGATCAGAAGAAATTCTCCACCAGGTGAAAATTACGGATAAACCTAGCAACAGCACAAAAGATGAAGGGTTTGAATATATCTGAAGAGCAGATAGAGGACACAAAGAATAATATTCATAAAATTGTTAATCAGTGCCCAAAAGCAGCACTAATTATACATGCTTTGTTGGTGACAATACAGATCTCATACTTTTACAGGAAAGTTTGAATTTGTTACTGCCCAAATTAGCCACAGTTATGAAAAACCTAGCAACATTTGCGGATAAATATAAATCAGTTACGATCTTGGGATTCACTCATTTACAACCAGCTCAGCTCACAACAGTGGGTAAGAGAGCCTCTATGTGGCTTTTTTGATTTCCCAATGGATGAAAAATAATTTAGAGAAGTAAAAAATAATTTGAGATTCCGAGATGAAAAAAAGACAACAGGTACAAAACCTTCTTTCTTACAATTGTTTGATGGAAATTCTGAAAAAGTCAAGTCGCTTGATAAATTGGTCTCACAGTTATCTGGATTTGACAAGACGTCTCCTGTTCTTGGTCAAACATACGGTAGAAAAGTAGATATCGAAGTAGTAAATGCCTTATCAATTCTGCACGTGCAATGGTATGGTCGTTAATGTCGGCTCAATTTGCCTCACTTTTCCGCCAAAACTTCTTTGAGAACGAAAACACGCATCGCCCAGCAATAGTCAAGATATGACATTCTGGGTGCCCAGCGGGGTGACAAAGGTAAAAGGAAGGTTGTAGGCATGCTGGCTACATCTATAGACATTGTTTGTCGTTATCAGGGTGGTAACAATGCTAGACACACCTTTGCTGCGATGGAATAAAATACTACTTTCGGTATACCCTTCCCAAATAAATTAAAGTAGATGGCAAAATTGTGTGATTTAGGTTTTGGAGCCTTCACTGCAATGTGCATTTACAAAGAAGATGCGAAATTCTACAAGACATACATTATGCCTATAGTTCCTCTATTGGATCCAGAACAAGCACATAGATTATCAGTGTTCATAAACAAATACCGATTACATCCAAGGAGTATGTACAATGATCCAGATTCTCTGAAACTTCAAGCATTTTGTAGAGTGTTCAGCAATCCTGTTGGGATAACAGCTGGATATGATAAAAATGCTGAAGCGATTCTTGGTCTAAATGATATATGATTTGGATTTGTCTAAATTGGGTCAGTCACTGCTCAACCACAAGATGGAAATCCAAAACCAAGAGTATGACGAAGCTGTGATAAATAGATATGGTTTTAACAGTGATGGTCATGAAAAAGTTCATCAAAGAATCTACGAATTCAAAGAAAGTAATTTTAATGGGATATTTGGTGTAAATTTAGAAAAAACAAGATATCGAAGGATCCAATTGGGGATTACATCAAAGGAATTATTCGATTTGGTCCAGTGGCAGATTATCTGGTATTGAATATCAGCAGTCCTAACACTCCAGGGTTGAGAAATATGCAAGACAAGAAATAGTTGTACAATTTTCTGGTTCCCGTTGTTCAAACTGTTAGAAAATTGCCAAACAGACCAGCTCTTCTTCTAAAACTGGCTCCTGATTTGAGTTATGTAGAAAGCCAGGATGTATATCTGAAGTTATCAGTAAGAATGAATGTAAGGTGAACGGTCTTATTATTCCAAATACAACAGTTTCAAGACCAGACAGTTTAAAATGTAAAGAGGAAGCAGAACAATCAGGGGGCTTCAGAGGCAAATCCCTAAAAGATATGTTTTAAAAAAGATGGCTGCTAATATGTACAAATTAACCAAAGGAATCCTTGTAATCTGTGTTGGTGGTATATATTCTGGTGAAGATGCTCACGACAAAATAAAAGCTGGAGCAGTTGTTGTTCAAGTTAACACTGCTTTAGTATATGAAGGCCCTACCTTAGTTACTGAAATGAAGAAGAATCTAGTCAAATTATTAGCTAAGGATGTATTCAAAAGAGTGGAAGAAGCTGTAGGAATGTCAAGCTGATTTACGAACTTTATTGTCATTTAATTAAAGATGAAAATCCTGCAAAAAAAATTTATTGATACTTTTAAGTCAATTGTGCACGTACAACGATATGGTCGTTAACGCATCGCCCAGAAATAGTCAAGATATGACTTTCTGGGAGCCCAATGGGGTGACAAAGGTAAAAGGAAGGTTGTAGATATGCCAGCTACATCTATGGACATTGTTTGTCATTATCAGGGTAGTAACAATTCTGGCCACACCTTTGCTACGATGGAATAAAATACTACTTTCATCTTCTACCTGGCGAAATCATCAATCCGAAATGTACATCAATAATTGGAGCCTGGCTTATCCAAAGAGCTGAAAAAAAACAGGAAAAAATTTAAAAGATTGGGAAAGCAGATTGATAATTTCTGACAAATTCATCTGGTTTTTTCTTCTCATCAACAAGTTGATGGACTGACGCAACAAAAGAGTACTAAGACAGGACTAGGTCTAGGCACAATCAAAGGATTTGGTCAAACTTATTCCAGAAATGGTTTGGATTTATCAGAAAATTTTGATAATTTTAGTAAAAAATTTGGAACCCTCGTAAATGTTTACCAAAGAATGTTTCCAAGTACCTATGAACTTGAATGTTGAAGTGTACAAGGTATTGGCATAGAAAATGAGGCAGTTTTTTGCTGATTCTGTATGCTATCTTTACGAAGCTGTAAAAGCGAACAAGAAAATCTTGGTAAAAGAAGCTAATGCCGAATATTGCTTTTGGAACATATTCTCATGTAACCGCCTCCAACTTCAGTTTGGGGGTGAATGCACTGCAGCTATTAGGCTTGTATATATCTGAAGAGCAGATGAAAGAAATGAAGAATAATATTCATAAAATAGATTTTCAAGAAGCTGCAGCTGAAGAAGCCGCAACTCGACATGATGTTATGGCACATGTACAGGATGATCCTTTATATTTTACTCAATAGCTATCTCAGTTATAATTGGTCATCTTATTTTTTACAAAACCTTATCATTTAAAATGGAGGATTTAGCAGTTGAATTGTTCAAGATAAACGCTATCAAATTTGGTGATTATAAAACAGAAGGTGGTCTGCACACCGCGGTATATTTTGATCTAAGAGTGATAGTTTTCCTAGTTTGATGGTGAGTATTTTAGAAACTGAAGATAATTTAACTAGAATCCTAACAAAGCGGGATAAAATAAAATGACACAATTATATCAAATTGCAAACCTATATGTAATTGAATTTTCAGGAAACATTGGCAAATCTCATTAAAACAAAAATAGATTTTTTCGAAATATAACCTTGTGTGCGGTGTGCCTTATACAGCATTGCCAATAGCTACAATTCTGTCAATAAAGACTGAAATTCCCATGGTTATGAGAAGGAAAGAAGCGAAAGCATATGGCACTAAAAGCTAATTGAGGGAGTCTTATCTGATGGAGACAATTGTTTGATTATAGAAGATTGTGTTACTTCTGGTAGCAGTATGATGGAAACAGTGAAAAATCTTAGAGATTTCAAAATACACTGCAGTGAAGCCATTGTTCTCCTCAACAGAGAACAAGGGGGAGAATCATTTTTAATGGAGAATGGAATTAGAATGCATTTGTTATTAACAATGAGTCAGCTAATGAATATATTATTTGAGAGAAGATTAATAAGTTCTGAAATCAGAAACAGAGTTGAAGCCTATATATCCGATAATAAAATTAAACCTGAAGCTATAATTCCATTGAGAAAAGGTAAGTTTTGCTTGTTGGGGCATATACTTTGTAAGGGTTCAATTTGATAGTTGTCGAGTTATTCAAAATTGTTTGGGACTTTTTAAGTTTTACTCACACTGTTGAGTCCATATGCGTTTTAATGCATGGAAAACCATTTTCTGCTTTCAGTTGGTGTTTTTGAAACTAGTATATCTAGGAGATACCGAATAGAGCAAGTTGGAAACAAATTGCAAGATGAAATTTTATTTCATGTAATGCTCTTTATTCTGTCAGGGGTTTTGCCTCTATTCATAAAAAAAGAGATATGAGTTGGTAATCGACAATTATTTAATGATAATGATCTATATTTGGCTTTCGAATCATAATAACATTCCTATTCTGGGAGAAAATTTTCAAGGGATTTCTCTGTTATACTTACAATGGGCTGATTCTTCGATGGATCACCTATGTTGTTAGACTTACCTTCATTTCTCTTTATGTGAACAGTTTTCTGAAAAAATCTACAACATTTGGAATACTATTTTTGCCCATCCTTCATTTACCCTTATTATTTTATTTCTTGATTTCATCGAATCATGCTCAAAGCACATGTTTCTTCCAATTGTACCAATGGTGACCTGAGAGCAAGCTGATCATTTCATCTTCTTTCAAGATTCGTGATCGAGCTTTGTCTGATACTTTCAAAGCACAAATTGTCAGTTGTAGTAAAATGACAGAGACTTAGGGTAATGACAGAATTACACAGCATTTTTTTGCTGTTTGGCCAAAGACTGTAAAGACTTCTCTGTTTGCGATTGAATGTTAGTAGCTATCTTCATAAATAATTATTATTTTTCGATTATGTTAAATTTCGTTTTTTTGATCCCAACTTCTGAATAACTATTTTAGATCACCAGATTCATTTGTGATATTCAAAATCTGTTTCGCTTTTCTGAGTATGTGGCCAACATTTTTCACTGAAAACTAATTCCCTTAAATTTTTTCCAGATAGACTCAAAATATCACTTTCAAAACGGATATCTTATGCAAGTATAAGAATTGCCAAAGAATTCATGGAAATTATGATAAAAAAAGGAGACAAATTTATGTGTTGCTGCTGATTTACCTGATATTTCGAACTTGGCTGAAGAAATTGGACCATTCATATGTTGCCTAAAACTCACATTGAGATAGTTTAAGATTTTCATCCAAATTTTATAAAAATTTTGAAAGCGATAGCACAAAGCCATAATTTTTTACTAATGGAAGATAGAAAATTTGCAGATATTAGGAAAACTGTACAATTACAGTTTCACGAAGGTATTTTGTTAAATATGGTTTTTTTAAACCCAACTTCTGAAAAACTATTTTGGATCATCAGATTCATCTGTTATATTCAAAATCTCTTTCTTTTCTGAGTGTGTGGCCAATATTATTGTCTGATGAAAACTAATTCCCTTATATTTTTTCCAGATAGGCTCAAAATATCATTTTCAAAACGGATATTTATACTTGCATGAGTGCAAGTAACAGAATTGCTAAAGAACTCATGAAAATTATGATAAAAAAGGAGACAAATTTATGTGTTGCTGCTGAATTAACTGATGCAACTGATATTTTGAATTTGGCTGAAGAAGTTGGACCATTCATATGTTGCCTAAAAACTCACATTGATATAGTTAAAGATTTTCATCCAAATTTTATAAAAAACTTGAAGGCGATAGCACAAAGCCATAATTTTTTACTAATGGAAGATAGAAAATTTGCAGACATTGGGAAAACTGTACAATTACAGTTTCAGGAAGGTATTTTTGAAATTAGCAGTTGGGCTTCCCTTGTGACAGCACATTCTTTGTTTGAGAAAGTCTTTTAGATGCTTGAATGAAAATTCCAACACTGGTGTGTTTTTATTAGCAGAGGCAAGTTCCCGTGGATGCCTATTTGATGATGAATACAGACATGAAACTGTTGATCTTGCCTTGAAATACAAAGACTTGATTGCAGGAATTGTATGTCAGAGTCCCATGTTTAAAGATTATTCTGGCTTCCTACAACTTACTCCTGGAGTTCAATTAGATGCATCAGGTGATGATCTGGGGCAGATATTTAATTCCCCAGAAAATGTTATCATTACTAGAGGAGGTGACATAGCAGTTGTAGGAAGAGGGATAACAAACAGTACCAATATAAGAAATGAGGCAAAAAAATATAGGGATTTGCTTTGGGCTGCATATAATGAAAGAAAAGATGAGAAAAAATGTTTATTCTTATTTAATTAAAAAAAAGGTATCTCAAGAATAACCATTTAGGATACCTATAATTGCAATGGAGAAATTGCTTCAATTGGACAAATAACAAAGGCACTAGCTCTGGGAGCATCAACAGGTAACAAAGACATTTATGACAAGATGATATGAGTAAGGTCATTTCATTAGAGAATCACACTTTTAATATTTTCTTTTGTTTCAGTAATGGTTGCTTTGTTTCATTTATGGTGGGAACTGGAGAAGCTCCTGGTGAATACATATTTATATTCTGATACAGAGGAATGGGAATTATTGAACCAATGGTCAGAAGAGATTTTTATGGGTTCAGCAATGAATAGATATTTCAATGAGTAAGAAAATATTTCCCAAGGTTTAGTTGTATATCCAAGAATAATGAAAAAGGATATAATTACCATTCATGTCAACTGAAAATATTATTATGGAAACGGTCAAAACAGATGCAGATAGACAAGTTTGTCATGAAAAATTAGATTACCTATCCTCTCAAGAAGCAGGTTTAGACGTCAAAAAATCGGAAAAGACAATGATTTTTTGGAAAGAGTTATAATTGATCGTTATTTTGAATCAATATTGGAAGACTTGGTCAAAATTTTAGATCCAAAAACTCATATGGCAGATCTGATCAACAAGTAACAGATTTTTGAAGGAGGAAGTGCAACCTTTACTCGTATTGTACCATCGATATAAAGTGTTCAACTTCGTATTTAGGTTGGTTGGTTCTGCTGATATGATATTGCACATCTTGCTGAAACTTCACCTGGTGAGTTAAACAATCAGAACAAATTAAAACATCTATCATCTGCACTATTCTTTTGAATTTCTCAGTGATAATATAATGAAATCGCAAACTTTTAAAAAATATGGAGGTATTTTTACAGTTCTATCTTATTTTGTGTTCTAAAAACAGTACGACTGCAATTTGTTTCAACAAATTTCCAATGTGAAATGTTCAGTAGCATTGTGTAACATCGATAATCAGTGCAAAATGTTTGATAAAAATATCATTTTTTTTTCGATTTCCAGAAAACCCTGCTCTGAATTCCCGATATGCAAGTAAAGAGATGCAATATTTGTTTAGTGATCAGTAGAAATTTTTCACCTGGCAAAAGTAATCGATAAACCTAGCAACAGCACAAAAGATGTTAGGCTTAAATAAATCTGACGAGCAGATGGTAGAAATGAAGAATAAAATTCATAAAATACATTTTCAAGAAGCTGCAGCTGATCAATATCATCCCAATCGACTGTGACAACTTACCCAAAAGATATTTTCGATAGATTTGGAAAGCAGTTTGTCAATATCCAATACGACCAAAAAGACCCTCAAGAAGTGATAAACAAACATAGCTCAACATATCAACAGTATACGAGAGGCTGAAAGCACACAGACCACCATAAAAACAAGGAGAAACACAGTTAATGGTTCCATTTAACAACAGAATGGTCTGAGACATGGCTTAAGCCTAACTGGACATCGAAAACGTGACAAAACGGAGTATAAAGGGAACATATCTCAAACAAATATCGACCAGCAAAAGAATGAACAGCCAAACATCGAATCAGCCAATTTCGAACAGGCAGACATCCAGTGGCCAACCAATGATCGGCCGAATATCGAATGCGATCAGGAAGGCATTAGAAACGCCTGAGAATCAAAAAATACACCAGCTACCCTTACAAGTGATGAAACACTAGGTAATATAAGTTATTCTTTTTCCATAAAATGTTTTTCTCTATTTCAGTATCGTAATGAGTTCATTACAGTACTAAAAGTAGCGCTGTAATGAACTTGTTACAGCATTGTTTTCAGTTATTATATTTTTCGTTATGTGGTTGTCACTACTAACCTCCGATTATATCAATTTTCAAATTGAATTAATTCAAATTCCGTAATGCGTCAAATTTCGTAAGTCACACCAACTGTCAAGATACAATATAAAAGTCACTAGGATGTAGAATCTGAATTTTTATTTGAATTTCGAGAGTATTCCACAAAACTTCACTTCACTCCTTTGTCGCTTGTTTTCAAATTTCGCATTGTTGGAATAAGAGCTCATTCTGCAACTTGTTTTAGAATATACTCTTCTTCATGTAATGTTTCATAATGCTTCCTTTGAGTATATAATAGGACCAGAAAGGTGTTTGCAGTAGTAGGGTAGAAACCTCATTTTCAATAATAACGAATGTTGCATCGAGTATCAAAGAAAATATGAAAGAATCTTGATGAACGTCATGCTTTCAATAAAAGAGGAGGTCAGGTTGGGTTGATAAAAGTGATTTCATGCCGTTCAGACAAACGATTTCACTTGAAATAACAAGACAATAAAAATGTCCTTCAGGTTGTATTTTGAGAAATGGGTAATATGAATTCAAATAAAAGTTGAATGAATGTGAGGTAATAAACACTCAAGTTCTGAACTATTATTAAATTGCAATTTTTCGACAATTATTTTATTTAGCAAACTGCTTTGAACAGAAATTGAAATTGAAAAATGAAGGAATAGAGGGCATAGACAGAAATCAAGTTTTTATTGAAGAAAATATTGATAAATAAAAATTCACAATGATAGGTTAAATATCAATTTACAACGATACAAATGTGATAATTGAACATTTACAGATCTCCTAAATATCAAGGCTTGTCAACAGGTTTAGTATGTGCTTTGTACAGGGTAGGCAAAATTGGTGATACCTGAAATAAAAATCAATGACACATGACTGCCCTTTTTTTTTAAGGAAACTGATAATGCCTTCAATTGCATTCCTCTATCTTCTTTTGTTCTCGAGTTATAGGCCAAAATTGAAATTTGGGCGATTTCAACTTTCGTCATTAACTCCGTTTCTGTTTGAGCTAGGATGTTGAAATGAAAACATTATACAGACACTTTTTTCACAGCAATCCAGTGAAGTACTATGTTTTCTCCCAATACGTTTCCTTGCTGAGATATAACATAAAGTTGTGTTTTTCCATATGGAAACAATAGTTGATTATAACTCAACAAGAATAATTTTTTCTCGTTTCAAAAATATATAAATTGTATAGGGGGGCCCACGTAAAAAAGTACCTACTAACCAATATTTCCGTGCGTAAGTAATTGAAAATGCTTAGAAGCGAGCTTAGAAGAGTTAATCTTTCGACGCCTTTTTTTTTTTGAGATCAGGGATCTTTGATCATACCTCTAATAGGGGGAGGCAGCCCTTTCGAGATTGAAAACTTTATTGGGTCCGAGTGACACATCATTGCAAAGGTTTTGCAATTCTATTCATGAATATACTGAACAATTTCTATTTGTTGTCAAAAGATTAACCTATTGAAGCATTTTCTGGAGCATACCTAGAAAAATATGTGGCTGAAATGTTTTATATGACTCACCATATATATTGTGTCATATATTTTTGAAATTGAAAAAATGATTCTTTCTGAGTTATAAGTTATATTGAACTATTGTTTCCATAAGAAAAAAGAACAACCTTATATGTTATAGCTCAGCAAGGAAACTTCTCGGGAAAAAACATGGTACGCTACTGGATTGCAAAAATAAAGTGTCTGTATAAGGTTTTAATTTCAACATTCTAGCACAAACAGGATCAAAGTTGAAATCACCCAAATTTAAATTTTGGCCTTTAACTGGAAAACAAAAGAAGTAATTCAGCTGATAGCATTTATTATCAGTTTCACTAAAAAAGATTAGTGTAATATATCATTCATTTTTCTCTATCTCGTCGGTTTGAAAAGTTTAAGTTCATATACAAACAAAAATTTCCGCCGTGTACAGTTTTGAAAGACGTATTCTTCAATATTTTTTCCGGGTAGTGTATGTGTCTTCTGAGTATTTCAAAGCTTTGTAATTTGGATGAGGGTTCAGCAATGCCTGAAGTTCTAGAACAGAAAATGATTGAGCTTCCGTTGATGTCAACTGTATATCAGAATTGAATGATTTTTTTCAGAATTTGCAACACTTTTTAGCATCTGTTGAATTATGCATACCGAATATCATATTTTCAGTGCCGTACTCAGAAAAATTAGTTTTCACTGCTGATGTGAAAATGACCACCCCACAGGCCACTCTCTGAATTTTTTTTTAAATTACGTACTTCGAAATGCATAAACACAGGAATAGAATTCAATCATTCAAATTTTTGTGACACAACTGAATATAAACAAGTAGTGAATTTCTCGAAAATGTTCATCTCCATTCGGGAGATTGAATGTTCTCATGAATTTACAAAATTTTGAATCTATGACAGTGAGAAAATCAATTTGTCACTAATCTGCGTATTTTCAGAGTTTCACACTCAAACTGGTAGCTTCCAGTTCCGAGCATCTTCTGTGAGTTAAAAGTAGGTTGAGAGATATCTATTAACTTTACTCACTTTTTTCAAATCATTATTAATATATGTGTATTTTGAGGTTTTGGATATTGATGTTAATTATTAAATTGAGCTTTTCCCAAATGCACATTTTAACAATCGACAACATACAATGAATTATTATTATTATGTAATATGATGAAAAAATGGTGAATGAAAAAATCGAACAGTTATTAATGATTTGCTTGATCATTATAAAATGTTCAATGAAGAAATTTCTTGGATTCGAGCTTCTCAGGTTGGAATGACAACAAATAATTCTCATAATGGATTGTTTGATCACTATAACACCTTTCAGAAGTGTAACACGAATTTAGATAATTGAATTCTATTGCTGTTTTTAAGCATTTCGAATAAATGTGAAAGAATCAGAGAGTGGTCTATCACTTTCACATCAGCAGTCAAAATTGATTTTTCTAAGTACGGCACTAGAAATATGGTGCATATTCGGTACACATAATCAAACAGATGCTAAAAGGTGTTACAAATTCTGAAAAAATAATTCAATTTTGATTTTCAGTACCAGAAACAAAGTCGAATGAAATTTCGGTCAGAATTAATAATTAATCTTGTATATTGGCAAGGAAAGATAGGAGACATTTCTAAGTGGCCATTTCGTGATACTAATGGTTGACCGTATATGTATATGGTAGGGGGTATGTAAAGTTCTCGTGGGACACCCTGTTTTCAGGTTGCGCAAGGATATTTAATAACACGAAAATAAATATTATAATGGAAAATAAATGTTGGCATTACCTAATGTTACGTCAATGCACACCACGCATACTTGTGGGTTTGTTAACAATTTTGTGTGAATGAAATGTTACTAGAGAAAAAGATAGAGAATAACAGCTGATGTGATGAGTCACAAAAAGTGCTTCTATATGACTGTTTCCGTTTCTTACAGGCCATCGAAATCGTGAAAGCAACATCGAACCAATTTCAAAGAGGTGGACATCGAACGGCCCATTATCCAACAATCATGTGGACACAATGGCCAAGACGTTAGGAGGTGTATAACCAATACCAGAACAAGGCAGTGCCAGCAGTTACAGTTCAGCACCTTCAAACCCAGTTAGTTCTCCTCCCCCACTCGCTCCAGTACCGTGGTCAGCTAACAATCCACATTCGCCACACTACTCACAAACAGTCAACGTCAACAATAGCACAACTGCTAAGGACTCCATATACCCACAGCCCCCGAAGCTCAAAGATTAGATGATGCTATTGTATTTCTGAGGGACCATGCTGGAGTGAATTATAATTTCCAGGGTACACGAATGGAAGAAAGGTTAGATGATGCTATAAATGTACTCAGAAATCATGCCGAATCCCAGTTAGGTCTGGGACAACTACCACCCAATTTTGGCTCTCTAAAGTATGCTTTTCCACCACTTCCAGAACTACATTCACCTGAACCCATTAAAGTAGAAGGAGCAACATATAAACAAAGAAACGCAAAGAGCCTCTAGATAGTGTCGCTAAACCATCAAGTTCCATAGAATGTGTAGTTCAATCGAATTCTGCTAGTGGCCCCAATCTAAATCTTCCAAAAGTTTAAGGAGGTATAGTAACGCTGACAAAGAAGAAATAGATGATCCAAGAGCAACAAGGCAGTACGTGAAAAAAAACGTAGGCAGGCCAACAATGTTGTGAGCGAATACGAATTAGAGATATAAATAAAACTCTGGAAGAATTGGGAAGAATGTGTATGGCATATTTGAAGACAGACAAACCACAAACAAAGTTAGGAGTTGGAGCAACAAGTTAGAGAACAAAACCTTAATCCAATCCCTTTTTCGTGAAAACCCACGTTTTTGAATAGTTGTGAGTTAATTGCAGGTAGCATCATGGGTCGTGTTTCGTAACAAAACTGTGAAAAAAGCGTCCAAAGTGATAATCGAGAAATATTACACTAAACTAACCTTAGATTTTCACACCAATAAAAGGATATGTGAGGAGGTAGCATCCATACCCACTAAACCACTCCGAAATAAGATTGCAGGATTTGTAACTCATTTGATGAAACGACTCAGACATTCACAAGTTCGAGGTATTTCTATCAAGCTACAGGAAGAAGAACGTGAAAGACGTGACAACTTTGTGCCTCCAATATCTGCTCTCGAGAACGATATAATTGAAGTAGATCCGGACACTAAAGAAATGTTGAAAGCGTTGGATTTTACCAGTTTGCCTGGTTTACAACTAACACAACCCAATTCTAACACCTACAATAGGAGGGTTTGAAAATGTTAAATAAAACAAATTTAAAGGTAGCCTGCTTGAAAAGGAGAGAGGAACAAAAGCGGGAGATGGACCAAAACTAGGTCCTGGACCTCCACATCACATGTTGGTAACCTTCTATAACTCCAATATTACAGATCCTCTCACCAACTTGCCATTAACCAATTACGAAAGATGGACAACTGGTAGGAATAGTAACATCAAGTGATATTGATTTTGTTGTCAGAGTCCCATGTTTAAAGATTATCCTGGCTTCCTACAACTTACTCCTGGAGTTCAATTAGATGCATCAGGTCATGATTTGGGTCAAATATATAATTCTCCAGAAAATGTTATCATTACTAGAGGAGGTGACATAGCAGTTGTAGGAAGAGGGATAACAAACAGTACCAATATAAGAAATGAGGCAAAAAAATATAGGGATTTGCTTTGGGCTGCATATAATGAAAGAATAGATTGAGAAAAAATGTTTATTCTTATTTACTTAGAATATAGGTTGGTTGGTTCTGCTGATATGATATTGCACATCTTGCTGAAACTTCACCTGGTGAGTTAAACAATCAGAACAAATTAAAACATTTGTCATCTGCACTATTTGTTTGAATTTCTAAGTAATAATACAATGAAATCGCAAACTTTTAAAAAATATGGAGGTATTTTTACAGTTCTTTCTTATTTTGTGTTCTAAAACAGTGCGACTGCAATTTGTTTCAGCGAATTTCCAATATGAAATGTTCAGTAGCATTGTGTAACAGCGATATTCAGTGCAAAATGTTTGATAAAAATACTATTTTCTTTCGATTTCCAGAAAACCCTGCTCTAAATACCCGATATGCAAGTAAAGAGATGCAATATTTGTTTAGTGATCAGTAGAAATTTTTCACCTGGCAAAAGTAATCGATAAACCTCGCAACAGCACAAAAGATGTTAGGCTTAAATAAATCTGACGCTTAAGCCTTACTGGACATCGAAATCGTGACAAAACGGAGTCTAAAGGGAACATATCTCAAGCAGATATCGACCAGCGAAAGAACGAACAGCCAAACATCCAATCAGCCAATTTCGAACAGGCAGACATCCAGTGGCCAACCAATGATCGGCCGAATATCGAATGCGATCAGGAAGGCATTAGAAACGCCTGAGAATCAAAACATACACCAGCTACCCTTAGAAGTGATGAAACACTAGGTAATATAAGTTATTCTTTTTCCATAAAATGTTTTTCTTTATTGCAGTATCGTAATGAGTTCATTACAGTACTAAAAGTAGTGCTGTAATGAACTTGTTACAGCATTGTTTTCAGTTATTATATTTTTCGTTTTGTGGTTGTCACTACTAACCTCCGATTATATCAATTTTCAAATTGAATTAATTCAAATTCCGTAATGCGTCAAATTTCGTAAGTCACACCAACTGTCAAGATACAATATAAAAGTCACTTCACTTCACTCCTTTGTCGCTTGTTTTCAAATTTCGCATTGTTGGAATAAAAGCTCATTCTGCAACTTGTTTTAGAATATACTCTTCTTCATGTAATGTTTCATAATGCTTCCTTTGAGTATACAGGGTGTTTCCTAAACATGCGGCAAAAATTCAGGGAGCTGTTACTTGGACTATTCTAAGAATATTTTGTCCTTTGATGTTTTTGGAAAAACCTCTTTGTTTCGAAGATACAGGGCGAACAACATTTTTCATATTTTTAAAATTGATAATAGTATAAATAAAAATGCGTACCGCACTGTGTTTACTAAGTAGGTACAATTTATTTTTAAATGTGTTTGACAACTATAAAAAACGGCCAGTTTTTTGACTTAAAATTGATAAGTTCAGATGGTAAAGGAATACAGATTAAACACGGTTTTCATTTGAATTCGTTTTGTGATGTATTAGCAATTAACATTTTATCTTTCACTGTCAATGAGGAGAAGATTGGATGCTTGTATGCTGGCTGGAGGTGGTCATTTTCAACAGTTTTTGTAGGTTAAGTTAAATTTTCATTTAATTTTTCATAATAAAATGTTATTATCTAAAATTTTGTTTGCCCTGTATCTTCGAAACAAAGAGGTTTTTCAAAATTCATCAAAGGACAAAATATTCTTAGAATAGTCCAAGGAACAGCCCCCTGAATTTTTGCCGCATGTTAAGGAAACACCCTGTATAATAGGACCAGAAAGGTGCTTGCAGTAGTAGGGTAGAAACTTCATTTTCAATAATAACGAATGTTGCATCGAGTATCAAAGAAAATATGAAATAATCTTGATGAACGTCATGCTTTCAATAAAAGAGGAGATCAGGTTGGGTTGATAAAAGTGATTTTATGCCGTTCAGACAAACGATTTCACTTGAAATAACAATACAATAAAAATGTCCTTCAGGTTGTATTTTGAGAAATGGGTAATATGAACTCAAATAAAAGTTGAATGAATGTGAGGTAATAAACACTCAAGTTCTGAACTATTATTAAATTGCAATTTTTCGACAATTATTTTATTTAGCAAACTGCTTTGAACAGAAATTGAAATTGAAAAATGAAGGAATAGAGGGCATAGACAGAAATCAAGTTTTTATTGAAGAAAATATAGATAAATAAAAATTTACAATGATAGGGTAAATATCAATTTACAACGATACAAATGTGATAATTGAACATTTACAGATCTCCAAAATATCAAGGCTTGTCAACAGGTTTAGTATGTGCTTTGTACAGGGTAGGCAAAATTGGTGATACCTGAAATAAAAATCAATGACACATGACTGTCTTTTGTTTTAAAGAAACTGATAATGCCTTCAATTGCATTCCTCTATCTTCTTTTGTTCTCGAGTTATAGGCCAAAATTGAAATTTGGGCGATTTCAACTTTCGTCATTAACTCCGTTTCTGTTTGAGCTAGGATGTTGAAATGAAAACATTATACAGACACTTTTTTCACAGCAATCCAGTGAAGTACTATGTTTTATCCCAAGGCGTTTCCTTGCTGAGATGTAATATGAAGTTGTGTTTTTCCTTATGGAGACAATAGTTGATTATGACTCAGAAAGAATGATTTTTTCTCGTTTCAAAAATATATAATTTATACAGGGTGGCCCACGTAAAAAAGTACCTACTGACCATTATTTCCGTGCGTAAGTTATTGAAAATGCTTATAGAAGAGTTAATCTTTCGATGCCTTTTGACTTTGAGGTCAGGGGTCTTAGATCATACCTCTAATCGGGGAGGCAGCCCTTTCGAGATTGAAAACTTTATTGGGTCCGAGTGACACATCATTGCAAAGGTTTTGCAATTCTATTCATGAATATACTGAACAATTTCTATTTGTTGTCAAAAGATTAACCTATGTAAGCATTTTCTGGAGCATACCTAGAAAAATATGTGGCTGAAATGTTTTATATGACTCACCATATACATTGTGTCATATATTTTTGAAATTGAAAAATGATTCTTTCTGAGTTATAAGTTATATTGAACTATTGTTTCCATAAGAAAAAAGAACAACCTTATATGTTATAGCTCAGCAAGGAAACTTCTCGGGAAAAAACATGGTACGCTACTGGATTGCAAAAATAAAGTGTCTGTATAAGGTTTTAATTTCAACATTCTAGCACAAACAGGATCAAAGTTAAAATCACCCAAATTTAAATTTTGGCCTTTAACTGGAAAACAAAAGAAGTAATTCAGCTGATAGCATTTATTATCAGTTTCACTAAAAAAGATTAGTGTAATATATCATTCATTTTTCTCTATCTCGTCGGTTTGAAAAGTTTAAGTTCATATACAAACAAAAATTTCCGCCGTGTACAGTTTTGAAAGACGTATTCTTCAATATATTTTCCGGTAGTGTATGTGTCTTCTGAGTATTTCAAAGCTTTGTAATTTGGATGAGGGTTCAGCAATGCCTGAAGTTCTAGAACAGAAAATGATTGAGCTTCCGTTGATGTCAACTGTATATCAGAATTGAATGATTTTTTTCAGAATTTGCAACACTTTTTAGCATCTGTTGAATTATGCATACCGAATATCATATTTTCAGTGCCGTACTCAGAAAAATTAGTTTTCACTGCTGATGTGAAAATGACCACCCCACAGGCCACTCTCTGAATTTTTTTTTAAATTACGTACTTCGAAATGCATAAACACAGGAATAGAATTCAATCATTCAAATTTTTGTGACACAACTGAATATAAACAAGTAGTGAATTTCTCGAAAATGTTCATCTCCATTCGGGAGATTGAATGTTCTCATGAATTTACAAAATTTTGAATCTATGACAGTGAGAAAATCAATTTGTCACTAATCTGCGTATTTTCAGAGTTTCACACTCAAACTGGTAGCTTCCAGTTCCGAGCATCTTCTGTGAGTTAAAAGTAGGTTGAGAGATATCTATTAACTTTACTCACTTTTTTCAAATCATTATTAATATATGTGTATTTTGAGGTTTTGGATATTGATGTTAATTATTAAATTGAGCTTTCCCAAATGCACATTTTAACAATCGACAACATACAATGAATTATTATTATTATGTAATATGATGAAAAAATGGTGAATGAAAAAATCGAACAGTTATTAATGATTTGCTTGATCATTATAAAATGTTCAATGAAGAAATTTCTTGGATTCGAGCTTCTCAGGTTGGAATGACAACAAATAATTCTCATAATGGATTGTTTGATCACTATAACACCTTTCAGAAGTGTAACACGAATTTAGATAATTGAATTCTATTGCTGTTTTTAAGCATTTCGAATAAATGTGAAAGAATCAGAGAGTGGTCTATCACTTTCACATCAGCAGTCAAAATTGATTTTTCTAAGTACGGCACTAGAAATATGGTGCATATTCGGTACACATAATCAAACAGATGCTAAAAGGTGTTACAAATTCTGGAAAAATAATTCAATTTTGATTTTCAGTACCAGAAACAAAGTCGAATGAAATTTCGGTCAGAATTAATAATTAATCTTGTATATTGGCAAGGAAAGATAGGAGACATTTCTAAGTGGCCATTTCGTGATACTAATGGTTGACCGTATATGTATATGGTAGGGGGTATGTAAAGTTCTCGTGGGACACCCTGTTTTCAGGTTGCGCAAGGATATTTAATAACACGAAAATAAATATTATAATGGAAAATAAATGTTGGCATTACCTAATGTTACGTCAATGCACACCACGCATACTTGTGGGTTTGTTAACAATTTTGTGTGAATGAAATGTTACTAGAGAAAAAGATAGAGAATAACAGCTGATGTGATGAGTCACAAAAAGTGCTTCTATATGACTGTTTCCGTTTCTTACAGGCCATCGAAATCGTGAAAGCAACATCGAACCAATTTCAAAGAGGTGGACATCGAACGGCCCATTATCCAACAATCATGTGGACACAATGGCCAAGACGTTAGGAGGTGTATAACCAATACCAGAACAAGGCAGTGCCAGCAGTTACAGTTCAGCCACTTCAACCCCAGTTAGTTCTCCTCCCCCACTCGCTCCAGTACCGTGGTCAGCTAACAATCCACATTCGCCACACTACTCACAAACAGTCAACGTCAACAATGGCACAACTGCTAAGGACTCCATATACCCACAGCCCCCGAAGCTCAAAGATTAGATGATGCTATTGTATTTCTGAGGGACCATGCTGGAGTGAATTATAATTTCCAGGGTACACGAATGGAAGAAAGGTTAGATGATGCTATAAATGTACTCAGAAATCATGCCGAATCCCAGTTAGGTCTGGGACGGCTACCATCCAATTTTGGCTCTCTAGGATATACTGTTCCACCACTTCCAGAACCACATTAACCTGAACCCATTAAAGTAGAAAGAGCAACATATAAACACAGAAACGCAAAGAGCTTCCAGATAGTGACACTAAACCATCAAGTTCCATAGAAAGTGTAGTTCAATTGAATTCTACTAGTGGGTCCCAATCTAAACCTTCCAAAAGATCGAGGAGGTATAGTAACGCTGACAAAGAAGAAATAGATGATCCAAGAGCAACAAGGCAGTACGTGAAAAAAAACGTAGGCAGGCCAACAATGTTGTGAGCGAATACGAATTAGAGATATAAATAAAACTCTGGAAGAATTGGGAAGAATGTGTATGGCATATTTGAAGACAGACAAACCACAAACAAAGTTAGGAGTTGGAGCAACAAGTTAGAGAACAAAACCTTAATCCAATCCTTTTTCGTGAAAACCCACGTTTTTGAATAGTTGTGAGTTAATTGCAGGTAGCATCATGGGTCGTGTTCGTACCAAAACTGTGAAAAAAGCGTCCAAAGTGATAATCGAGAAATACTACACTAAACTAACCTTAGATTTTCACACCAATAAAAGGATATGTGAGGAGGTTGCATCCATACCCACTAAACCACTCCGAAATAAGATTGCAGGATTTGTAACTCATTTGATGAAACGACTCAGACATTCACAAGTTCGAGGTATTTCTATCAAGCTACAGGAAGAAGAACGTGAAAGACGTGACAACTTTGTGCCTCCAATATCTGCTCTCGAGAACGATATAATTGAAGTAGATCCGGACACTAAAGAAATGTTGAAAGCGTTGGATTTTACCAGTTTGCCTGGTTTACAACTAACACAACCCAATTCTAACACCTACAATAGGAGGGTTTGAAAATGTTAAATAAAACAAATTTAAAGGTAGCCTGCTTGAAAAGGAGAGAGGAACAAAAGCGGGAGATGGACCAAAACTAGGTCCTGGACCTCCACATCACATGTTGGTAACCTTCTATAACTCCAATATTACAGATCCTCTCACCAACTTGCCATTAACCAATTACGAAAGATGGACAACTGGTAGGAATAGTAACATCAAGTGATATTGATTTTGTTGAAGAAGAAAATGGAGATGGAATAAAGTTAGAAACTATCATGACTAAATTGGATAATTTACTAAGAGCAAAAAAAAAGAGGAGGTAGAGGTATGGGTGGTTGGATTCGGCCCTATTGAAAAACCAACATGATGAATGGTTATACATGCATCTGTGTGACCAAACACCAAACTTGATATATTCTGGACAAGTTCCCCGAATTAAAATTTGCTGTTCTCTTTGCCCTCATCGAAAAGCAAATTGAATACTTTCCATCGAATGCATCAGATTTTTGAAAAAGTGAAAGTTGAATATGTGAAGAATCCTGATTGTCAGAAAGGATGTTCTGTGAGAAATGAGCAAATTCAGATATAAGATCTTATTCTGTGGTTCAGACATTCACGAATTCCCGGTTGTTGTCAAAGAACACTTATATTTAATATAAATTTTTGTTTATTTCGGAGTGAGGATATCCAACCTGAATGTTTTGACGATAAAAGAAGTTTTCAAATTAAAAAAAAATGGAAAGAGTCTCCAGATAATGACGATCCGAAAGATCGATGAGGTAGATTATCAACAACAAGGCAACATTACAAATCAGACTGGCATAGTTACAATTTGAAGAGAAAGATCGTTCAACTGCCTCCATTGACTGTTCAAGAATACGCATCGAAAATCGACAAATTGAAGACTAAGGCACAGACAGATCAAGAGAAGGTTACTTACTCGTGTAAAGAATGCAATAAAACTTTCTCGAGTAATAGAACCTATCTTGATCACACAAATTCAAGGAAGCACAAAGAAAACGTCGAACTTTACAAAAATAAGCCTGTAAATAACGTTCCTTCCGTGAATACAGAAGAAATCGAAGAAGTGGACTCAGACCAATGGGAAGAATCCTGATTGTCAGAAAGGATGTACTGTGAGAAATGAACAAGTTCAGATATAAGATCTTTTGTTCTGTGGTTCAGACATTCACGAATTCACGGTTGTTGTCACAGAACACTTATATTTAATATAAATTTTTGTTTATTTCGGAGTGAGGATATCCAACCTGAATGTTTTGACGATAAAAGAAATCTTCAAATTAAAAAAAATGGAAAGAGTCTCCAGATAATGACGATCCGAAAGATCGATGAGGTAGATTATCAACAACAAGGCAACATTACAAATCAGACTGGCATAGTTACAATTTGAAGAGAAAGATCGTTCAACTGCCTCCATTGACTGTTCAAGAATACGTATCGAAAATCGACAAATTGAAGACTAAGGCACAGACAGTTCAAGAGAAGGTTACTTACTCGTGTAAAGAATGCAATAAAACTTCCTCGAGTAATAGAACCTATCTTGATCACACAAATTCAAGGAAGCACAAAGAAAACGTCGAACTTTACAAAAATAAGCCTGTAAATAACGTTCCTTCCGTGAATACAGAAGAAATCGAAGAAGTGGACTCAGACCAATGGGAAGAATCCTGATTGTCAGAAAGGATGTACTGTGAGAAATGAACAAGTTCAGATATAAGATCTTTTGTTCTGTGGTTCAGACATTCACGAATTCACGGTTGTTGTCACAGAACACTTATATTTAATATAAATTTTTGTTTATTTCGGAGTGAGGATATCCAACCTGAATGTTTTGACGATAAAAGAAATCTTCAAATTAAAAAAAATGGAAAGAGTCTCCAGATAATGACGATCCGAAAGATCGATGAGGTAGATTATCAACAACAAGGCAACATTACAAATCAGACTGGCATAGTTACAATTTGAAGAGAAAGATCGTTCAACTGCCTCCATTGACTGTTCAAGAATACGCATCGAAAATCGACAAATTGAAGACTAAGGCACAGACAGTTCAAGAGAAGGTTACTTACTCGTGTAAAGAATGCAATAAAACTTCCTCGAGTAATAGAACCTATCTTGATCACACAAATTCAAGGAAGCACAAAGAAAACGTCGAACTTTACAAAAATAAGCCTGTAAATAACGTTCCTTCCGTGAATACAGAAGAAATCGAAGAAGTGGACTCAGACCAATGGGAAGAATCCTGATTGTCAGAAAGGATGTACTGTGAGAAATGAACAAGTTCAGATATAAGATCTTTTGTTCTGTGGTTCAGACATTCACGAATTCCCGGTTGTTGTCAAAGAACACTTATATTTAATATAAATTTTTGTTTATTTCGGAGTGAGGATATCCAACCTGAATGTTTTGACGATAAAAGAAATCTTCAAATTAAAAAAAATGGAAAGAGTCTCCAGATAATGACGATCCGAAAGATCGATGAGGTAGATTATCAACAACAAGGCAACATTACAAATCAGACTGGCATAGTTACAATTTGAAGAGAAAGATCGTTCAACTGCCTCCATTGACTGTTCAAGAATACGCATCGAAAATCGACAAATTGAAGCCTAAGGCACAGACAGTTCAAGAGAAGGTTACTTAGTCATGTAAAGAATGCAATAAAACTTTCTCGAGTAATAGAACCTATCTTGATCACACAAATTCAAGGAAGCACAAAGAAAACGTCGAACTTTACAAAAATAAGCCTGTAAATAACGTTCCTTCCGTGAATACAGAAGAAATCGAAGAAGTGGACTCAGACCAATGGGATGATTGCAGTGAAAATCCCATAGATAGCAACGAATGTCTGTTCTGCACGCACAAAAGCGACAATTTCGATGCAAACTTGGAGCACATGTGCTCTATACATTCCTTCTTCATTCCCGACGTCAAATACCGATATTAATTGTTTCCAGGTTAAAAGATGGCGCCAAAATACGGTTCCGGCCATTACTAGGCCAGCTTCCTATCTATATAAGTATTTAGTATTAATCTATGATGTGAAGAATCCTGATTGTCAGAAAGGATGTACTGTGAGAAATGAACAAGTTCAGATATAAGATCTTTTGTTCTGTGGTTCAGTCATTCACGAATTCACGGTTGTTGTCACAGAACACTTATATTTAATATAATGGGAGTGACGAAAATCCAGGATATCAAATTAGTGATCTTGATTCAACTCGTAAGGAAGAATTTCTACAACCTAACGATTCTTATCCTGAAGATTCAGAATTCTCTTCTGGAGATGAGCAGTGGTGTGACCTTGAAGAAGACATTTCAAAGTTTTCAAGATTGAGAGAATACATCGAATTGGGAGATTTACAGTTAATTTCATGATTTTTTTCAATTTTTATATGAAACTTTTATTTTCATACTCAAATTCTAACAACAATGGTGATGTACATCTTACGACGGGATAGAATCCTTG
The DNA here is from genome assembly GCA_038502775.1 of Hippodamia convergens. Classification (NCBI taxonomy): domain Eukaryota; kingdom Metazoa; phylum Arthropoda; class Insecta; order Coleoptera; family Coccinellidae; genus Hippodamia; species Hippodamia convergens. The sequence continues at coordinate 81,991,748 of CM076607.1, forward strand.
AAAAAATGGTCAAAATAGTGATCATGTTAGTAGTGACCTAAAATCTTGATTGATATCAATGTTGACGATGATATAGAAGTTATTAGATGGTCTACAATGAAATATAAATTCCCACAGAAAGATTAGGAGATATAAGAAATATAGAATATCCGATTCCATTTCTATTATAAGCAGTGATGGGGAGGAAGAAGAAGATTACGATTTCGAAGATAATTCAACAGATTTTGATGCTATTGAAGAAAGACTGAAGGAACAAAAACTGAACAAGAATTATTAAGCAATCTCAGAAATGAATTATTCAGGAAAAGCAATTATAAAGATATAAATAGAAGCGATGCAATCACCTCTTGTTCTGGAAAGTGATCCTTAGTTTGTTCTGGTACAGCTGCTTTTCCGCAAGAAGAAGTAATTGATGAAAATATTGAGTGGAATATCACCGGATGTGAAAATCCAAAAAAAAAATCCACATTCTTCAATTGCAAGAGACAGAGAAATCTTTGTTCTACAAATGCAGACATAGTCAAAAATATATGTTCATCAGATGAAGATGAGCAAACTGATAAAAATCCAAAGAAGTAAGGCTTGAGAGGAATTAAGAATAGTCTTGAACTTGAAAAAAGTAATTCATCAAATATAATGGGAACATTTTTGCATTAGATCCCTAGATTAACTCAAAACCAATGAAAATTTGAGAAAATCTAGTGCAGATTCACATTTGAGTAGTGTAGGTACAAGATCTAGTCCAAGTACTATAGTTACAGAGGAATCAGAAAGTTCAACAGGAGAAACATCTTCAACTCAGACAATATTTGTTGATTTGTGTTCACCAGCAAAACAAGGTAATTCACAGCATCAAGAACAGAGAAACAAATATATTACTTCGAACAATAAGAGAGAAATCAGATAGATTCCCTTGTTGGAAGAATTTCAAACAAGAATGAAAGTAACAATCAGGTTGCCACTAATGATGCTTTTGAAAATTGAAAGTAGAAGGAAGGTTACTTCATCATCTTCTTCAAAATCAAAGGATGTATTATCCATATCACCATCTGAAGTTCTATCCTCAGAAGTTTCTGAGAGAAACAAAATACTAACAAAAAAATACCTGAGCACTAGACAGTTGATGAAACTCTATTCAAGAAAATAGTATGTCGGAAATAAACAGGATTCAAAACTCCTCGTGAGGCCATAGGGGGAAACTATATTGACAAGAAATGCCCTTTCACTGGTAATGTTTCTATTCGTGGACATATCCTCACAGGTGTGGTACTCAAGTTGAAAATGCAAAGGACAATCGTCATCCGCAGGGATTATCTACATTACGTCAGAAAATACAACCGTTTGAGAAGAGGCATAAGAACATGTCTGTTCATTTATCTCCATGTTTCAGGGATGTTGAGATTGAAGACGTCGTCACCATTGGTGAGTGCAGACCTCCTTCAAAGATTGTCAGGTTCAATGTGCTGAAGGTTACGAAAGGCAGTAGCTCTAAAAAGAGTTTCAAGAAATTTTGGTAAATAAAAAAAATCTTACATTATTGATGAAAGTGAAATTGGAGAAAATGTGGTAGCACATGGAGGAACAAATAATACACCTATTTCAATAATCAAAATTCTTGAGGATACGATTATGGTAGCTGAAAATTCTTCGATAAATGTGAAGTTGCCACATTAGATATTGATTTTTGGAACAGGAAAGAAGTATTAACAAGTATACATTCAGACACTCCAACAATTATTTCTGTTGAGGACCTGAACCAAAGCAGAGAGAAGGGCATAGACTCAATCAGAAAATTGTAGAAAGTAGAGACCAAAAAAAATCGAAGGGCATCAAACTACCAGATGAATCATTTAGAATTAATAGAGGGATTAGGTTTGAAAAAAACTAGTAACTGATGATTTTTATTCCGATCATAGTTAACCATTGAATGTAAGAAATGCAAGAATGAGAAAAATTGAAATTTCTTCTGAAGAAAATACTGACATGAAAAAAGTAGAAAAGGTGCTGTACGAAAAAACCGTGCAAAAAATAGATAATCTAAAAATAAAGAAAAATAAACGAACAAATGTTAAAAACAAAACTGAGGAGGAAATATCACATCAATACAAAAAAAAATTAACTAGAAACAAAACAACGAATAATATTGAACAAACCTGAGAAAAATGATGTGACAACTTCACAAGGCAAAGAAGATCGTACAAAAAGGATTGTTCATTTCAAAAAAGCAATGCTGGAGTTGATATCACAAAACCTTGATGTTAATATTGAGAGGAACTCTAATGAAAATGAATCAAAGGAAAATCGGCAAAATTATATTTGATAAAAAATACAATGAAAAATTACTTGGCACATCAATTAATACTAATCGTGAAGAATCTTCTGAAATCGCCATCCATGATGTGAAGAATATAGTCTTCTTTGCAGAATAATAATCCTGAAATGATTTTAAAATATAAAGAGGACACCAATAACCGGGAGAGTAATGGTACTGCACAGGAGAAATTATCCAAAATTTCTGATTTCTCTGAATACTGTTCATCGATTGTTGAAGTTTTGACCTATTGTTATTCTAATGACCTAATTTTTTATAAACTTCCTAGCCTTCCGAACTAAAGGTACCGTTCGTAAATTCATTCATTTTGTATCGAGGACATTGGAAATATTTTTATGTATAATATTTTTAGGCTGTTAGGGTATTGATTAGTTAAATATTCGAATATGTTGAACTTTGAACTTTTTACAAATATATGTATAGTAGTATTTTTGTGTTTTTTTTTAACCGATAAACTTTTACAAATGAAGCGACAGTTCCATCTATACTTTATTTTTTTATCTTTTGGACTCCTATCATGATTACAATATTCTTCTCTCTCCTTCTCCCTTTCACCTTCCTCTTGAGGTTCCACAAGACTCTATGCAGCCTCCTTACCCTTTGGTGTCTTATCTGGCCATCAAGTTTGGCAACGGTGATCTTGGTTTCCAACCTCCACTTCCTGTTCAGGCACAGCTTAATAAACACACAGCTATGAAACTCAGCCGTTTGGAGTAAGCAGTCGGGTGTGACCTTGAAGAAGCCATTCGGGGGTAAAACTCAGGGTGGGATTAAAAATATTTTCAGGGAGACTAACAGGAGCGTACTTCATCAATTTACAGACACAATTATTATTATATATCATTTTTATTTATAAAATTTAAAATAATACTTCATATTGTACAATAGGAGCACAAACGCTTGAAACTTCACAAGTTAGAAACTTCACTGTCATCAACCTGGAATGTTACACAGAAGTCTTCTTCAATGAGGAGGGAGTTGTGAATGTGAGGCAGTTTTAGTGCTTTTGAAAGCCTATATAAATCTTCTTTCCCGAATTGAAAGTTGAATTTACCCTCCTTTTTTGAAAATTCATTGAAATTGAAATAAGTGTCATAAATATTTTCATTGGAATCTCGAGAAACATTATTTAAAATTGCAGTTTACAGAAACGGCGGGTGGTTTCATCACAACCGCAATCATACTTTCAATAACAACTTTCATTTTTTTCTAATGAAATGAAACAGCAATGAGATTAAAGTCAGACCAAGTACTTGAGACTAGTTACTACTGAAATAAAACTCCAAATTTTAAATTTATCGAAAGAATGGAGGAAGATGGTCTTCCTTTTCCGTGTGCACACAGAACATTCTTTTCTTTGCGTATAATTTGGTAAATTCATGAGGAATTCGAATGAAATTTTCGCGAAAACAAATTGCGATCGAAAGTATATAAATTTCCAAAGATCTTTCAGTGCGAAGAAATAAAATTCATGAAATGTGCAGGAATTTTTAGAAGGGAATGTTCAATACTACATATTATGTCGATATTAATTAAATGTGGAGAAAAATATATGTTTTAATGCATCAGAGGTCACCAGTCAACACAACATAAAATAGTTGACTACGCCTATGAGCTTTTGAATTCGGAGGCATCGTCATCCGGACCGGCGCCACTGAATTGATAGGTTTTACCCCAAAAGTGGGGGATGCGCGAGAATCTGCGTTAACTACCCCCACCACACGGAGTTTCCTAGCTGTGTGTTTATTAAGCTGTGGTTCAGGTCTATCTGCGTCCACAGCTGATCCCCCAGTTCCTTCAGACTCAATTCGTTCTCTTTCCTGATCACTTAGAGATCTCCAGAGTGAAAAAGTCGTATTTCGCTGGAAAAAAAAACAGGAAAAACAAAATTGGACTATATCTCTCGATCTACATATTTCAGTGCCAGCTGGCAACACTGCGGATTCAATTTTGACAGCAAACATTCAGTCAAATCGCGAGGTTTCGAATTTTGACAGCAAACGGTCTGTCAAATCGCAAAACGGAACCATTTAAATGCTTTGAAAAACGTCATATCGTTCATATTAGAGAGTTATCGAAACGCAAATAGAGGCCTAACTTAAATAAAGTTCCCCTTATTTTGACATTTACTCATGCGCATTCGCAAAAGATTTTAAGGCGACCTGTAATAAAATACGTGCCTCCTGTACTTAACTTAAATAAAGGACACCCGTATTTAAATAAAAGATCCCTTATTTTGACAGTTCTCGCAATCTTCTAGGTTAAACAGCTTCTCACAACTGTCAAAATAAAGGAAATGTCATAATAAAGTTGTCAAGATACAAATCGTTGCGATAGCTCAAATATTCGACGACCAACGTTAAGGGATCTTTTATTACAGGATCCTTTAATAAAGTCAGGCCTGTATTTGTGTTTCGATAACTCTCTATTAAGAGAGTCTTCCTGGCTTATTGGCCGTGGTCTATTAGGAATGATTTCACCTAACGTTTCGCCCACTACTGCGGTAGACATCTTCAGAGGATTCTTGTTCTTAGATTGTAACTAGACCGCTGAATTTCCGAAAGTGATGCTGGATTCGATCCGTTGGCCCCACTTATACCCTGATCATTGGCGGGAGAAGGTAGTGGGTTTACGCGCGCGATGTTGATTGGTCCATCGCTCCCACTTCGTATTGGCTTGATTTTGGTCTTTTCCAACACCGGCAACCATGCGCTATGTACTAAAGGAGTTTCTTCCCTTCTGTTCATATTGTTCTTATGTTTATATATCTCAATGGCTTCCATGTTCATCCTAGGATAGAAACTTTTGATGTTTGAAATAGCTTCTGCCTTTGGGAAAACAATATTGTGTCCATCTGTCAGAGCATGTTCCGCTAGTGCGGATTTTTCCGTCTGATTGAGTCGACAGCATCGTTCATGCTCCTTAATTCTCGTATTGATACTTCGCTTCGTTGTAACAATGTAGACTTTGCCGCAAGGTATCCTGTAAATACCGGGTTGAGAGAGTCGGTCGACTTTGTCTTTGGTAGTTCTGATCATTTGGCCAAGTTTTTGAGTTGGTTTATAGACAGTCTCTATATTGTGCCTCTTAAGTATTCTACAAATTCTATCGGTGACCTTGGGGATATATGGTAAGATAGCTCTTCCATTGGGGGTGAGTTATTGTGATGTGTTATCATCACTTGTGGAAAGTCTTGGTCTTATTGCCCTCTGAATTTCCTCAGCATTATATCCGTAAGCGACGAATCGTCGGGCTCTATCTACAAGTGTTTTTATAACTCCTCGTTTCTGTTGAGGATGATGACAGTGGCGTAACTTACACCCCCGCAGACCCCGCGGTGCGGGGGGGCCCAGGCGTTGGGGGGGGCCCGGCCGTGATGATGGCCTGGTCTTCAAGAGAAAATTCAAATAATTTTATCGTTAAAGAATATGAACATTACCTCAGTTCTGACCTTAATGGTGCCTATACACGATCCGGCGGCTTGCAGTCCCAGGACTGTCGATTTGAACTGACATCCAAAAATTGTAGCGCACTATTATACACGATACAGTTAAATCGGAAGAACTGATCTGAAAATCGAATACTGACAGTCCGCGGACTGCAGTCCATCCTAAATTTGACCATACACGTTCAGTTCAGATCTGCAGATTCTACTAGCTGAATCTCCAATTTTGGCTGTGAGATATCAAATAGTTAGGAAGTTCTGAACTGTCGATGAGATCTGAAGGAATCGCTCTACAAACGGTAGTTTCTCAAGCGATTTGGCAAAACTGCCGGCTAGGACTTATCGATTATCTGTGCATTTGTAGTGATAACAAAAGTGTGGATCTACATTTCTGCAGTCCCGGACTGCAGTTCGCCGGTGCGTGTATAGATACTTTAACTTCCGAATGAACTCTTTTAGAATTAAATCTCCTGTTTTCACAAAATTTTTCGATTGCAACTAGTTTCCCAGATCTCTGTACTGCTTTAATGTTATTTTTATTATAACCTGTTACTGTAACAAGGGCAGAGCGATGCTTTTAAAAGTTAAAGTTAATAAAGAATTATTTGAGAAGTACAATGACCCAAAAAAAACTTAGCGGGCCCAGTTTGTTGAGAATTGAGAATAAACGAGCCAGGAATATGGACCTTCACGAAGTAATAAATGTATTTGCAACAAAGAAATCAACCACTCAAGTTATTTACCCATTTACTTCAAGTAACACAGTATTTTCTGGGATTGATAACTACATTTGAAATAAAGATGCAATTATGTATATTATTTACTACATATTTTGAATAATATTTCAATAAATAAAGTATAGAAAGTATTACTTCAAGTAATATTTCGGAGTAATATTGGTGTTGTTACACCTAAACCATATACTTTTCTTAAATAAAGTTTTTTCCAATAACTACGAATGCCCGTACGAGGGGGCCCGAAAACTAATTCTGCGGGGGGGCCCGGTCGAAATTCGTTACGCTACTGGATGATGATTAGACTGCTTGTGTAGATACCTGTCAGTATGGGTTGGTTTTCTATAAACCCTGTGTCCTAGCTTTCCATTAGGCTTTCTAGTAACCAAGACGTCTAGAAAGGGTAGAGCACCATCCTTTTCAAGTTCCATAGTGAATTGAATATTTGGGTGCCTACTGTTAAGATGGGATAGGAAATCATCCAATTCTTCAAGTCCATCACTCCAGACGACAAAAGTATCATCCACATAACGTAGCTATGTGGATGGTCTCTTAGTTGCCGTTTCAATTGCACTTTGTTCGAATTTCTCCATGAAGAAATTTGCAATTGCAGGACTTAGAGGGTTTCCCATGGCGCAGCCGTCTATTTGCTCATAGAATTCGCCTTTCCACTGAAAATAGCTGGATGATAGGCACAGTTCGAAGAGCTTCAGTCCCGAACAGGAAAGAAACTGTTGTTAACTTGTCCAAGAGGAAATTAACTCAAGAGGAGAAATTCATCCTTGAAAAGGGAAACAATGTGGTCCTGTCAGTCTCCCTGAAAATATTTTAAATCCTACCCTGACTTTTACGCCCGAATGTTGTCTTCAAGGTCACACCCGTCTGCTTACTTCAAACGGTCAGCTGACTCAGCTGTGCGTTAAGCGTTTATTAAAATGTGTCCACTCGTTAGTATTTCTATGGTGTCCACAGTCCACGTGTTTGATGTACTTAGATTATTTCTGAACGTACTATAATTTAATAAGATCTATATTTTGATGTTCTGTCGTAAGAACTTCTATATTGGGTAATATCCTTGATTGATAAATTAATTGAGTATTCAAAAATACATTGCGAAATCTGATATTCACTTTGTAGATAACCCACGATTGTTGAAAAACAATTTTCCTTCTCAGAGTTGTGGATTATCAGGAAGCATTCATTCCAATTTCACCATATCCCGACATCAGTGTACCTAACTTGTTATTGACGATGGAATCTGAAAAAGTTAATTTTGATAATGCTTTTTCTGGATATCGTTCTGCTCTAAGTACCCGATATGCAAGTAAAGAGATGCAATATTTATTTAGTGATCAGAAGAAATTTTCCACCTGGCGGAAATTATGGATAAATCTAGCAACAGCACAGAAGATGTTGGGTTTGAATATATCTGACGAGCAGATAGAGGAAATGAAGAATAATATTCATAAAATAGATTTTCAAGAAGCTGCAGCTGAAGAAGCCGCAACTCGACATGATGTTATGGCACATGTTCATGTGTTTGCTAAGCAGTGCCCGAAAGCAGCACCGATCATACATCTCGGAGCAACATCATGCTTTGTTGGTGACAATACAGATCTCATAATTTTACAGGAAGGTTTGAATTTGTTACTGCCTAAATTAGCCACAGTGATGAAAAACCTTGCAACTTTTGCGGATAAATATAAATCAGTTCCTACCTTGGGATTCACACATTTACAACCAGCTCAGCTCACAACAGTTGGTAAGAGAGCCTCTATGTGGCTTTTCGATTTCCTAATGGATGAAAAATCATTGAGAGAAGTAAAAAATAATTTGAGATTCCGAGGTGCAAAAGGTACAACAGGTACGCAAGCTTCTTTTTTACAATTGTTTGATGGAATTCTGAAAAGGTCAAGTCGCTTGATAAATTGGTCGCAGAGTTATCTGGTTTTGACAAGACGTATCCAGTTATTGGTCAAACATACAGTAGAAAAGTAGATATTGAAGTAGTGAATGCCTTATCTTCTCTTGGTTCCTCTGCTCATAAGATTTGTAGTGATATTAGGCTGTTGGCAAATATGAAAGAAATTGAAGAACCTTTTGAGGAGAGTCAAATTGGAAGTTCTGCTATGCCTTACAAGAGGAACCCTATGCGTTCTGAAAGATGTTGTGCCTTAGCAAGACATCTCATGACACTGTCTACAAATGCTCTGCATACGCATGCAGTTCAGTGGTTAGAAAGAACTCTAGATGATTCAGCAAATAGAAGAATCACACTATCTGAAGCTTTCTTGACAGCCGATGCTGTTCTTATGGTTCTCTCTAATATAACCCAAGGTTTAGTTGTATATCCGAGGATAATCGAAAAAAGGATATCACAAGAATTACCATTTATGTCCACTGAAAATATCATTATGGAAATGGTAAAAAGAGGTGCAGACAGACAAGTTTGTCATGAAAAAATTAGATTACTCTCTCAAGAAGCAGGTTTAGAAGTCAAAAAATTCGGAAAAGACAATGATTTTCTGGAAAGAGTTAGAAGTGATCGTTATTTTGAACCAATATTGGAAGACTTGGACACAATTTTAGATCCAAAAACTTACATTGGCAGATCAGATCAACAAGTAACAGATTTTTTGACGGAGGAAGTCCAACCTATAATTGAATTGTATCCATCCATTAAAAGTGTTCAACTTAGAATATAAGTTGGTTGGTTCTGCCGATATGATTTTGCCTATCTTGCTGCAACGTCACCTGGTGAGTTAAACAATCAGAACAAATTAAAACATCTGTCATCTGCATGATTTGTATGAATTTCTGAGTAATGATACAATGAAATCGCAAATTTTCAAAAAAATATGGAAGTATTTTTACAGTTCTTTCTCATTTTGTGTTCTCAAATAGTACGACTGCAATTTGTTTCAGCAAATTTCCAATATAAAATTAATGTTCAGTAGCATTGTGTAACATCGATAATCTGTGCAAAATGTTTGATAAAAATATCATATTCTTTTGATTTCCAGAAATCCTCGTATCTCTTCAAGAAACAGATGGGTGATATTTTATAGTTCTGCATAGAAGGGGATTCGTATTATAGAATATTACACTAAGAAAAGCGTCCCGCTCCAGTACATGACGGTATCTCAAGAGATTTGTTGCGTAAGCTGAACGATAAGAGTCACAAATATTTGATCAAAATATATGAGACTGCATTAACCATCTATTTTCCTCCCGAATGGAAACATGGTATCATCATCACCATGTATGAACGAGAGAGATGAAGCTAGTTGACTCAACGTCAAAATCATATGATCAAACATTAAACTGCTCTATTTTAGCAGTTGGTTAAATCATCAATTTTTTTTTATTCTGAATGAAAGTGATTGTTATTTTGATTGATTCAATTTCTAGCAATGTTAAACCCTTCAGACAAATGAGTGATGGTTAGTAACCCATGAAATTTTTCTTGGATTCGTGTATTCATTTTGAACAATTAAAATTTCATTATGAGAATTTAACATGGAATGAAAAATTATTTTTTTTATTATCATTCAAATGATAATTGTTTTGTAATCACCTATTTGTAATATTCTCGTACATAAATTGGGTTCTGACATCCGAAATACGTTGGATTCATATAAGTATACTTATATCATTGATAGTACAATTAAAAACACCAAAGTATGCATAGTATAATAATGAATTCTATCAAAAACTTGACTGCATATAATAGACCCAATTATTTTTTTGGTGACAAATTTCAATGAGTACTTTGTTTATTTATAGAGTTTATTTAGTATATTATATTGTTTATTTATTGAGGGAGCATTCAAATTATTTCTACAATATTGTATCTTAATAGCTCATGAAACATATTTAATATCATTTTTGTATAGAAGAGGACTGGGATAATGGATAGAGCAATAAAAATGGTCAGTTTATTTTAGTAGGTATTCATAGTTTTGCTATTGTATTATTTTGCAAGCCCTGATGAAGTTCACACATTAATAAACGAAACGTTGGCTGATAATTAGAAAAACGATTTTTTTATATTTATCCTCATCCGACAATTTCATTCGTTGATGGTATTCATAGTATGCAATTTAAAAAATGTCAATATTTCGATAATGATGCTTCTCTAGAGCAAAAGCTTCTCTTCTTTTTCTTATTTAATAATTAATCAGATTAGAGTTTTTTAAAATTCAGTATTCTGAATATCTTGGCTGATGAAAAAATACATTTTTGTCTTTACTTATTTTTTTTCCATTAATGAAAAGTAATGAATGAAACCTAAAATTACCTACCTAAGAATCTCGATAATGTTTCAAATCTTATGTTTCGATTACAACCCAAAACAAAAATGAGTGATTTTTCAACATTCTTCAAAATCCACTTCTCTGTATCTTTCACAAACAAATTAATTTAAATCTATCTATATTCATAGATAATATTATTATCACTTTGAACAACAATACAGTACCATCATATAAAAAGAATTTCTCTATTTCAGTATCGTAATGAGTTCATTACAGTACTGAAAGTAGTGCTGTAATGAAACTCATTACAGCATTGTTTTCAGTTATATTTTTCGTTTTGTAGTTGTCAGTACTGACCCCCGATCGAATCAAGTTACGAATCAAATCAACTCAAATTCCGTGATCTGTCAAATTTCGTACGTCACACCAACTGCCAAGATGAAATATAAAAGTCACTAACCTGAATTTTTATTTGAATTTCGATAGTATTTCACAAAACTTGACTGAAATAGAGAAAATATCGTCTAATACTCGTTGCAGAAGGCAATTCCAACACTCATGCTATCGAAAAACTCGCTCCTTCGTCGCTCGTTTTCGAACTTCGCATTCGTGTTGGAATAGGAGCTCATTCTGCAACTTGTTTTAGAATATACTATTCTCTATTTCAGTATTGTTATGAGTTCATTACAGTACTAAAAGTAGTGCTGTAATGAAACTCATTACAGTTATATTTTCGGTTTTGTGGTTGTCAATACTGACCTCCGATCGAATCAAGTTTCGAATCAAATTAATTTAAATTTCGTGAATCACACCAACTGCCAAGATACAATACAAAAGTCACTATCTGAATTTTTATTTGAATTTCGAGAGTATTTCACAAAACTTGACTGAAATAGAGAAAATATCGTCTATCTAATACTCGTTGCAGAAGGTGATTACAACATTCATGCTTTCGAAAATTTTCGAATTTTGCATTCGTGTTGGAATAGGAGCTCATTCTGCAACTTGTTTAAGAATATACTATTACAATCAATATATACAAAACTAACATAATATCTGTGGTGTCGGGGAAAAAGGAGATAAATCCATTATTGAGAATGTTCAGAAAAAATACTTGAATTTTGATTACAAATCGTCCAGAATAAAGACATATCTCGTTTTGCTCAAAAATGGACTTATCTCCTTTTTCCCCGGCACCACAGATATATTTTACACAGAGTACAGTTAAAAGCCTATACTACCTGTTCATTTTTTTCTTTTCTTCGTTTTACTTGATAATTTTGAGTAATTTATATCGAATACTTCCGATATATCCTGAATATCTTGGAAATGAAAGGATTTTACTCTGTTGTACCTCCCTCTCTCTGATCTTTCGTTCTATCCTTTTCATGTATTCTTTCTATCTCAGATATCAATCTTGTCAAAAAAGATACTATAATGTTATAGACAAAACTAGATTTTGCACTAACTTGATGATTAACGGAATGCCATGAGTAATTAAGTTGAGTATTCAAAAAGGAAAATTTTATATTTCAATTACCTACAACTAATGAGTATTTCAACTGAGAACTTTTTTTTAATGATGATAATAATGAAAATGAATCATTTGGACAATACAATTAAACAGAACTTAAATATTACTACCACAATACTCCAAAAATTTATTGCCCCAATGTAATCCCCAAAATCAACTATAATATTTCTTGAAAAATAAACTTCAACATCCCACATAGGGGTGAAAATATTCGTAAATAAGATTATTGTCGAGTTCTCTTTTTTGAGAATAGCAGGCTTTCAACTCTTTTCAAATATATGTTGTAGCAAATAATGCTACATAATAGAGGAGCTCAGAAGCTAATAAAGCTCCTCTATTATCTAGCCATCCTTACATAAAATCGTTGATTTCCTTCTCACTGGAATCTACAAGAAATAATATGAGCTTTGCATCAACAATAGCTAATTTCTTTGAGAACTCACCTGTCTCTTATTTGTACCAAAAATAACCAATTTTTTTATTGGGATAATATATTCCCCAGTTTTTTTGAAAATTTACACAGTCTGAGTGTCTTCACAAATTTCGATTCGTTGTAGTGTAATTATGGTGGACACTAGTAAATGAGACACCCTGTATTAGTATGAATATGTTGATTCCCAAGCGGCCACAATTGATTTTGTAACTAAAAATTGATGACGAAGGAAGAAGTTATGGCAATCAATATTTCTTAAGTAAAAAATCACTTGATAAGATATTCTATTAATTTCAATAAGAATTCAATGAATCGGAGAGAAGAATGTTTAACACCAGTAGAGAAGACTGGTTCTTTAAAAACTCGCCACTTAGTGACTCGTTTTTGAATTTTGCAAATGTTGAAATTTAAAATAAAAATGATTTTGTTATTAAATTTAGTCTGAAATGCTAGCTGTAAAGACCATAGTATAGATGTTAAACAGTTGTTTTTTTTAAATTGACTAAATTAATTTTATGAAAATACTGTCATAGATCATCGTTCCAACAAAATAATTTATTTATAAAAACTATACATTTGTTTTCTTGCCTTCTACTGCTGTCTGTTTAGTTCCTTTAGTTTAGTTGTGCAATTATGTCGGTAGTAACTAAGACTTATGTCTGTTGTAGAGATGTAACCGAAAGGTTAAAAGTAGCTCCAATAAAGAATGAACTTTGACTTACAAATGTTTAATTTAAATAAAGTTAAAATATAATAGTGAACAAATATAAAATAAAATACATAACATTCACTATTTTATCCTCCTTCCCCTTTTTCTTTCCTTTCCTTTTGCTTTAGCCCCCTCTTTTTCCAGTTTCTTTTCCTTTTCTAGATGGGAATGAAGATTGTTTTTGAAATATAAAATACTAAAACACTATCCATCGCTATTTTTATCTGCAAAAGAAAAATACATTGAATGTATGAAAATTGTTTTTCACTTAAATTCACGTAAATCTGAAGTAAAGTGTAAAATGAAAATATGTTATCACAGAACGTCGCTAATTTTTGATAGATGAAGGATGAAAATGAATAATAGATATGAAATTCGTGCGACAAAATTCAGGAGGTGCATAAGATCGTTTGAATAATTTTTGAAAAATTGCAGTAAAGGTAGAAACTTGAAACTCTGTAATTATCGTGAACTCGCAAAAAAGTAACTGAAGTTATTTTGTCTACATTCTACAGGGGTAAAATTAGCAACCTTTACTTATGCGAGTGAATATTTAGGAAATAGTTGAATTACTTAGGTTGTAAAATATTCGACTTGTCCTATACATCTTTATGTCACAATGGGCCAATAAAAGTATAATTATTATTATTTCAAAAATTTTGTTCAAAATGAATGAAGTTTCATACAGAAACATAATAAATTTATAATAATCTAACAGAAATACTAGAAAAATACCCGTGGTTAGTTATTTGCAAGTGCAGGAAAATTATAAAATTGAATGTATGTACAGGGTGGTCAGATTTCGATGTTCTAGTACATCTCCTGAATTAAGCGATATTAATATAAGTCATATACATGTCATGTTCTCTTTTTCGAGAAACTCAAATTGCTGAGAACAGCAATTCGCTAAGGTGTCTGGTTCCCATTCTAAAGGGTCATTTTGAAATTTGGCCAATTACTTGGCTATAACTTTCCCAATGTTGCTGCTACGCTTTCCAAATAAGAACATCTTTAGTGGAGTTTTTTCAGTACTTTTTACCAGTGCTATCAAAATTTTAGTGAAATTAAAAAAAAAATTTTAAAATGGAAATCGTAGTGTGCAATTTCAAAAATATACAGGGTGAGTCTTTCACTTGTAAATATATTTTAACCGAGATTCCTGAGGTCAAAAGAAACATTTTTCTCGATTAGGCCTAGAAAAAAAAGATATATAGCCATTTTAAACTTTCATAATGAGCTATGCCACTCCTGGATATCATGGATATATGCCTGCCATTCAAAACTTGGAAATAATAAGCAACTGTACAATAAAAACAAGCGTCAACTTACATTTCAATCCTATTCGACGATAGATGAAGTACGATTTTGTTAGTTCTGAATAATTACCGAATTTATAAAATGTCCCTACAATGAATACTTTGGTATTCTTCATACATAATTTCGTTAGCGGCATATGTTGAATATTCTTCTTTTGACTTCTTTTCCATTATTGATAATGAAGGTGATAGCTTGCTATCACCTATATCTTCAGTATATAATCATCTTTATCGTTGTTTTACATTTCAGAAGTTACTCATCATTATGTTTAATATAGTCCAATTTCTGCGAGTTACCGTGTTATAAGTCCGGTTATACTTTTGGTAATAGTGCGGTTACCCCCACTCATCCTCACTGTCAATTTCTTAACACGGTTATACATCCTCGCTAAAACATACTTGGTTACTAGGGAATCATATGTTTTAGCTAGGATGTACTTATTTGAATATGCATATTTCCAGAAATGTTAATGAGTTTCCTGTTTTATTATATTCAAAAATAATAATCTGAAAACAGAATTACCTCTAGACATTAAGCGTAAAGATAGGTCAAAAATGAAGCAAGAACAAATTTGAAAAGAGAGGATGTGAAATCAAATACTAACAATATTTTGCATAATTATAAGTTTTTTTCACATCTTGCTGAGCTGGTGTTAGAAATGAATCAAATGAATAAATCAAGAAACTTCATAGGTATAGGCACGCTTCAATCTACAAGATGCAAAATAAAGCAATTTTCGTATTTGGCGCGAATGCGCTTATAACCGCTACCAGTTACCCTGCTTTGGAACAAGGTTAATACTTCATGATTTAATGAAAAGGAAAAAATTTTAACTTTGACAAAGCAGATTTTTCGCGACTCTTCTATGTTGATCGTTGTTGTGCATAGAGTGATCAACAAACAATTTGAATTGGGAATTAATGGTTAATGGTATCGTGATTTTTAATTAAAACGTTATTTCGTTTATTCGACTCCATCAATGTGAATCTGCAGAATGTTTTCTAACCAGGAAATTAGATATGCTAAAATGCTTTTTCACTAATGGAAAAACTTGTTAACAGCAGTTTTGTGAATAATGTAGCCGAATTGTGATCGCGTGTGTCAAGTGCATGTTAAGATTCGAATGGTTGTGCCAGAGACACCAACATGATTGTCTCTGGGTGGAGCATTCACTCTGGCTTTTAATGAAAGCGAGAAGTTAGGGCTTCTAACGAACAATTCCCTTTAAAAAAATGTAACTTGCCTGTATCATTAGGTATTTAGAAAGAACTGTGTAAATTTGATTGAATAAATAAGGATGTAAATCGAAGAAGTAGAGGTGAGTTCATAAATATAACTCAATTTCCAGAGTTCGCTAGTTCCCTTTTCCCTTTCCATTCATAATAACCTTGTCCTTCTAGAACATAAATTCTCGGATTTAAACGTGATGATTTTCAACGTGACAACGTAGCAAAAATTGAATTCTGTGCATATTTTCGACAGAATTACTTTCAGCCAAAGTACAAAATTTATGGAATTTCTCAGAAAAAATTTTTCTTTCAATATGGAATTACTCGTAAACAGCGGGTTTTACAAGAAAATATCAAGAATACTTTTATATTCCAAAATGAAGGAATATTCATGTCATCACATTGAATTTACTGTTTACAATTAGACTCTCCGAATTTCTGGTGAATTTATGGACTGTTATGGTCATAATTGAGAAACTGGCGGATGTTAGTGGAATTTTGTGTTGGGGATAGATCAATCACGTTTCCGAAAATCACTTCATTCAACAGATTTGTTTGCGAAATATAACTGAAAATTAAATTTTTTTATGGATTTTTGACAGCCTTTATCTTTTCAACGAAGACGAATCGGACAAAATGGAAGATGAAAAAAGTGTTTTTTTTTTGACCAGAGGAATCTAAGGTTAAAATATATGTACAAGTTAAAAAAAAAGTGACACAGAGTAGCGAAAACCGCATGTGTCTATCTTCAATAATATCTGCGATATAGTGAAGTCTTAACCAATTTAGGACACCAGTGTACTACTCTTGAAAAAACTGTACTCTATGATGAAGAAATTAATGATAACATATCAGATGATGATGAAGATTAATATAAAACTTATTTTTTCATTCCCTCAGACGAACCCAAATATAAATTTTAGCATCACAGAAAAAAGTTCATTTTTGTTCATATTTTACACCCTTTTCGAGTTTCGAGTCGCTTGGCAGGTACTTGTGCTCGTCGAAATCGCCTATCAACTTTTTTTTGAAATTTACAATAAATGAACAAAATCGTATGAAAGTTTCAAGCTTACAGGAAAAAGTTTATTTTATTTAATTTTTCTAACACTTTCAAAGATATAGAGGTTGATGACCTGCAGGGGTGAGGGGTGCCAGGCAATGGTTTCATATAAATCTGATTGTCATTTGTAGTGTATATATACAAATATACAGATTTCACGGGTTGTTGGCCATAACCCGAGAGATATACCGGTTTCGGCCTTGTTGAGCCTCATCAGTATCCCGTACATCTCAGGACAAAATCTTCATAGAAACTTCGAAATTTAAAGCAATTGGTTGTGAAGTAATGAGTAAAATATTACAGAGCACTAAGGTGGTGACATCCAATTGCGCCAAAATGAAGTTTCACATCTCCAATCAAATGCAAAAAAAAATCTGTACTTCCTCTTTCACTGAACGAGATTTTCTTAAAAACTTGGCTTCACAGTCGCAAAATGAATCGGGCTTTTTCCATCACTTTTGAGGAACTAGCAAGCAGGCACTGAATAGAGCCACTGCTAAAATCTCATTCAGTGAAAGAGGTAGTACAGATTTCTTTGTTTGCATTTGATTGGAGATGTGAAACTTCATTTTGACGCAATTGGATGTCACCACCTTAGTGCTTTGTAATATTTTACTCATTACTTCACAACCAATTGCTTTAAATTTCGAAGTTTTCTATGAAGATTTTGTCCTGAGATGTACGGGATACTGATGAGGCCCATTAAGGCCGTAACCGGTATATCTTTCATCTCAGTGACAAAATCTAATATCATTTCTCCAACCTCATGTTGAAAGATCTCTGAGCCGGGGAATTGAAAATGGTATTCATTTCGATGATTACTATTTTGAATTAATCTATGTTTCAAAAATGTTCTCGATGTGGCCTCCGTAAAGACGAAGAATTTTCTTTTTCTTAAAAACAGTAGACAAAATTAAGTAATATACAGGGTGTACCAAGTTCGACGGCCTATTAGGCGTTTCTGGAGAACTAGACTTATTTGAAATCTGAAAATTGGGATTATTATATTGTTTGACATTATCTACCGAGCTAAAATATTCTTGGAGCCTGACCACTTCCAGTTATACAGGGAGCGAAAAAAAAAATGTTCAAAATTTTTTTGTTCTGTTTTTTTCTTTTTGAATTTGACAGAGTATGCAATTCTGAATACATTCGTACTCAAATCGTTGCATTCGTCGAAATACTTTAAAAAATATCGAGAAAAACCTGAAAAAAAGAGAGAAAAGAGTATTCGGTATTATGTTCGTTATTCCTAATCTAGATACTTTAAGCACAAACCGTTTTCACATTTTTAAAGTCGAAGAATGTAGAAATATTATACATTTCTAGAATTTTGAAAAATTCATCACAGGGTGTTCCAAATGTTGGGTCAAAAATTGGGATCAAGATTGGCCCATAACTTTCGTTTTTCAAATTAGAACCCTATTTTTTTATGATTGCGTTAGACTGTATGAAGAAAAATGATGATAGTGTTCTAACATGTTTATGCTCCTAAAATTGATAATTCTTGAGTTATTTAGGATTTTCTGATTTTATGTGGTACGTAGCGTCAAATTCATTTAATCTGTTCCATATCAACTATGACCTTGGTCATAGAAGATGAATTATTCCACTAGTGACACACACTTGATTACATCCGTACTCAAATCATTGCATTCGTTAAAATACTTCCCGAAATATAAAAAAAACTGAAAAAAGAAGGTAGATAAGAGGATTCGGTATAATGTTTGCTATTTCTAATCTAGATATCTTAAGCACAAACCGTTTTCACGTTTTTGTAGTCGAAGAGAGTGGAAATATTTTACATATTTAGAATTTTGAGAAACTCGTCACAGGGTGTTCCAAATGTTGGGTCAAAAATTGGGATCAAGATTGGCCCATAACTTTCGTTTTTCAAATTAGAACCCTATTTTTTTATAATTGCGTTGGATTCTGCGAAGACAAATGATGATAATGTTCCATCATGCTAATACTTCTAAAATTAATAATTCTTGAGTTATTTAGTATTTTCTGATTCCATGTCGTACGTTGCGTCAAATTCATAAAATCTGTTTCATAACAACAATGATGAATGAATTAAAGAAAAAGGTGTGTCACTAGTGAGTTATTGGAATAATTTATCTTCTATGACCAAGGTCATAGTTGATATGAAACAGATTTAATGAATTTGACTCTACGTACGACATAAAATCAGAAAATCCTAAATAACTCAAGAATTATCAATTTTAGGAGCATCAACATGTCGAAACATTATCATCATTTTTCTTCGTACAATCCAACGCAATCATAAAAAAATAGGGTTCTAATTTGAAAAACGAAAGTTATGGGCCAATCTTGATCCCAATTTTTGACCCAACATTTGGAACACCCTGTGATGAATTTTTCAAAATTCTAGAAATGTACAATATTTCTACATTCTTCGACATTAAAAATGTGAAAACGGTTTGTGCTTAAAGTATCTAGATTAGGAATAACGAACATAATACCGAATACTCTTTTCTCTTTTTTTTTCAGGTTTTTCTCGATATTTTTGAAAGTATTTCGACGAATGCAACGATTTGAGTACGAATGTATTCAGAATTGCATACTCTGTCAAATTCAAAAAGAAAAAAACAGAAAAAAAAATTTTTGAACATTTTTTTTCGCTCCCTGTATAACTGAAAGTGGTCAGGCTCCAAGAATATTTTAGCTCGGTAGATAATGTCAAACAATATAATAATCCCAATTTTCAGATTTCAAATAAGTCTAGTTCTCCAGAAACGCCTAATAGGCCGTCGAACTTGGTACACTCTGTATATCATTCACTTACATGTTTTTGCTATTTGTTTGTTGATTTTTTATCGATTCATCACTTATGTCGAAATAAATATTGGTATATTTTTTATATCTTTTTTTATTCATTCAGTTTTTTTTTGACATCCATTTCTTCAATGGAATATTCGTTTTCTTTTAACTTTTCCTCTTTTTCTTCATCTTTTTTTTTCATTACTTTTCTCCTTTCTTCTTCCTCTTTCCTTTTTCTTCTATTTTCTCTCCATTTATAATTTCCCTTCCTCCTCCCCTTCCGCCTCCACCTCTATCGTTGTTGCCCTTTAATAATAATATTTATATAAAATAAATAAAAATATTTATTTAAAAAAAAATTAATTTTTGTCGTTAATTGCCTTGTTTATCATAAATTTTTCAATGAGGATGTGTAGTATCTACATTCTTTCGTTTATTACACAATAAACATTATTTATTTCAGATTGAAGTTTTATTCTTTTATTCATTTTCTCTTTCGACTATACATGTTACTTGGAATACTCATAGGATAGCATTTGAATTATGGATGATTAGTATTATTATAAAAATAAAACATTTCTCAATCTATTAGGAAGCTTTTGCGTCCATTTCTCCATTATATTCATAAATTTCATCATTATTTGCTGCAAAATAAAATATATATTTTAAAGTCTCTTTTGAGCATTTGTTGTAGATGCAGACAATATTTTATAAATTAAATAAAAGAAAATGAGGTTGTACTCATGGATTGCTTTAATCTTCAAAAGCTACCCGACATGTTTCGCCTCATCGGCAACCTCAGGAGTTTCGTCAAAAGTTATCTCAAATTGTCTTCGCTTTACTTTTTACTTCGATGTTAATTTATTAACAGAAAACATGGATTTTTGTCGAAATATAATGAACTTGATTTAATATATTATTATACAACGTTTTCAGTTATTAAGAGTAATAATAATGTCTCCCCCTTCTGCTAATAGTTAAGGTAACAGAGGAAAGACGAAAGAAACTAACAATCGTCGTAATAGTGGTTTTTTAGTACGTCTAATGGTTGATTCGCAATGGACGTAAAACATTACTTGAACGAAAAATTCAAACATCAGAAATCATACGGATATATTCTTATGAAAAAGAGAGCTAAAATAATACAATAAATGTTGAAACAAAAATAAAAGATAGGTATGATTTCAATAGGTTTCATTCACGTTCGATTTTTGCAATTCAAAGGCCTATAGAGAAGATTTCCGTATGATTTCGATTTTTTAAAGTTTACGTTTAAAGTTTGAGTTATTTTTTACTGTGAATCGATTATAATACACTGTTTGTTGGATGACGTGAGTCTCGGTTCCATCAATTCTTTACGACCCTGACTCCTATTATACAGAACCTATTGGGGTAGCATCATGATACTAATAGAGTAGTGCGCATATGAGTGGATAGCCATGCTTCAGAAGGGTGGCGACCTCATTATACCCCCATTGGTAGAGCTCTTCAGAGCCAGCTATGCATGGGGCTATATTCCTAAATCGTGGAGGAAAGCTAGGGTAGCATTCATACCCAAAATGGGGAGAAGAGGTTCCTCAGAACCTAAATCATACCGACCCATATGCCTAACCTCCTTTCTCCTGAAGACCATGGAGAAAATTGTTGATAACAACATAAGGGGAAACTTGAAGCTCCATAATAAACAGTTTGCCTATAGGGCGGGTAGATCTACAGTAGACGCCCTGCACCACCTACTTGTGGACGTGGAAGGCACTCTCACCTCAAAGGGGATTATGCTGGCAATGTTCGGAGACATTGGAGGGGCCTTTGACAATACTCTACATGACTCCATATGCAATGCTGCTAAAAACAAAGGGGTGGAAATCACCACTGTAAAATGGATATCGGCAATGCTGAAAGGGCGAACCGTCACAGCCTATCTGGGAGAAACTGAGGTGACAGTGCTTACATGCAGGGGATGCCCTCAAGGAGGGGTACTATCACCCTTGCTGTGGTGTCTGGTCATGGATGGTCTCTTGGAGAAGCTTACGGCAGACGGTTACAACGCTCAGGCATATGCTGACGATCTGGTGGTAACCGTGAGAGGTAGGCATGAAGGCACACTGAGCAGCCGCATGCAATCTGCCCTCAGGATAATTGAAAGATGGTGCGAAGAGGAGGGACTGACAATTAATCCGTCCAAAACCACCCTGATTCCCTTCACTAGAAGAAGGAATCTTAATCTGAGAGCTCTGGTTCTGAATGGACAGACTCTCAATTTCTCCAGTGAGTGTAACTATCTGGGAGTCATCCTGGACAGCAAGCTCAACTGGAGGAAACATGTGGAAAAAAACCATTTCCAGAGCCACAAGGGCCATGTGGGCCTGTAAGAGGCTCTTTGGAAAAACATGGGGAATGAGACCAGAAATGGTACTGTGGTTATACACTGCCGTGGTACGCCCCGTTGTCACCTATGCGTCTCTAGCATGGTGGACAAAAACCGAAGAGGCCACTACTTGCAACAAGCTGCTAAAATTGCAGCGATTAGCTTGTGTTGGGGCCACCGGAGCTATGTGCACAACTCCGACAGCAGCGCTCGAGGTCATACTCGATTTGCCTCCCTTACACTTGTATGTAAGGAAATGTAGCCTGCTGGAAGCCATTAAAATATCCCTAAAGGGGAACCTCCTACCCGGAAACTGGGTTGGACATATGAGGATACTGAACCAACTGGACTCAAGCCTCTTGGCAAAACCCTCAGATGTGATGCCAATCACATACGATTTCGAAATGCCATTCGAAACGATCATTGGTGATCGTCATAATGCAATGAACTTCGTAAATCGTATAGACAAGAAGTCATCCATATGGTATACTGATGGATCGAAAACAGAAAGGGGTACAGGCATTGGGATATGGGGACCCAAAACAAGGATATCCAAGTCCCTCGGAAGTGACCTTCGTTTTCACAGGCTGAAACACTAGCAGTCTATACCTGCGCTCAAGAGTGCCTTCAAAGGAATCTTAAAGGAGCGCATATATATATCACCACGGACAGTCAGGCCACTTTGAGATCACTGGAATCATACAGCCAGAAATCTCGGCTGACATATGAATGCCGTATACCATAAAGCAACTGGCCAGAGGCAACAAAGTGACTCTACTATGGATACCAGGACATTGTGGTATTGAGGGAAATGAAACAGCCGACGAACTGGCGAAGAAGGCTTCAAGGCTGAAGCCTGTTGGACCTGAACCTTTCTGTGGGCTTGGAATAGACCAATACAAGAAAGCGGTCCAACAATGGGAAGCGGCAAACAAAATAACGCTTTGGAGAAATACTCCCAGACTTGCGCAAGCCAAGAGATTTGTGGAATTCTCGTCGACCTATACCAGGAAGCTCATAAAGCTGCCACGAGCTGAGCTTCGAGTAATGGTGGGTCTGCTGACGGGACACTGTCGATATAAATATCATTTGTATCGCATGGGAAAGTCAGCAGATGAAACCTGCAGGCTATGTGGATCGGAGAAGGAAACAGCTGAACACATGGTATGCAAGTGTCCAGAACTGGCGGAACTAAGAACCATTCACATGGGGAAGTCGGTTCTGGATCCACATGAAATAACCGCCAAGGCTCCTAAGGAGGTCGCTGGGTTTATCAACACCATTGATGGCCTCCTTGGGATTTAAATGAACGAGTTGGGTAAAGAACAAAAGATCCTTGCGGTCGAAGTTCCCGGAAGGCTGAACGAAGCCGCAACGACCCCTGTTCATCATAATAATAATAATAATAATGAGTGGATAGCACTTGTTACCTGGACCTTCTAAATTCAGGACAGTATTTACCGAGGATGTCCCGGAAAGATGTATGTAACACATATTTTTGTTGGCATTATGGCTTTGCATATATTCAAACCATATTTAAAGTGAGAATAAGTATATAAGTAAACTTATGTTTTGCATTTCAATCCTGTAAAAGAAATATAAGTATGAATTTTTATGAATAACAGTCAATTAAAATTGATAGAAGATATTCAAATTTCGGTTTAGAGTCTCTAAAGAATTTTTGAATTATTTTTAAACATGATATCAATCATGATATAATATTATTTGATCTATTACCTTAATCCGAACACTACAAACGCTTTACCTTTCAGGTATAAATACAGAAATGGCTTCCAGAGACATTTTTGATTTATCGTCAGAATTTTGAACCAATCGAATTTTCATTAGTTATCACGTGATTGAATATGTTGATGTTTTTATCACTATACAGGGTCTTTCACGAGGAACCTCACCTATATTTATACGGGAAACTACTGAACGTATTTTCATGAAATTCAGCACTTATAAGTATTTCACGATGCTGATGAAATCTAAAATATTTTCAAGGCATGAGCACCTCCGGTTTTTCCGGAAATGACGTCAACTTCCGTTTTTCAAATTAGAACACCATTTTTTTATTGCAGAAATACATTCCTTAGAAAATTTCAAGTTATTTTGATGTAACATTTTTCAGTTTGGTTGGAAAATTCTCTCTGAGCGGGAAAATTCGAAAAAAAAATCGAAAATAGAGCTCCGCTGAAACAAGAATAACTTCGAGGTTTTTGAATGGAAAATTTTCATTTTTTGGATTTTTCAAGATGTAAGATTGATGTATCCACTTTAAAAATCGAAATCGCGATTCATGATACAGGGGGTGAAAAAATCGCTTTCAAAGTTAGGGATGACAAAATCGTGAAAAATCAATTTTTTCAAATTAGAACCCCATTTTTTTATGGCAGATATTGAATCTACGTTAAAAAATAATGTGAGTGTATGCATCACACCCTTGCCCTAAAGTGGATATTTTCTGAGTTATTCACAAAAAACTGTTTTTCGTCTTGAATTTTCAGCTATTTCTTTTCCCTTCACGCCAAAAAGATGAAATTTTCAGGAACTGTTACTTAAACCATGTTTTAGATTTTACTACCCTAATATGCAAGAGAAAAAAGTTACAGGTTGTTCCTAAATAGATGGCGAATTTTGATTCGAATTTGTATCGGAAACCTCTTTATTTCACTAATCGGCCATCGGTTTTCTCTCCAGTCATAAATAAATAATTCCTCATGAACCATATGCAAAAACTTACCATGTTTTACATTCTTTTTTTTTTAATGATAGATATCATTAATTACATCTGCCAAATTCCTCTTTATTCAGTAGCATTTTGTGTTTACTATTAATTTGGTGATAATTCGTATTAAGTTATAAAATCGATCACTATGCCTAATTTTACCAATGAAGATTATTTAAATCTCATTCTACTTCATGGAGAATGTAATAAAGTTGTAGATAGAACGATTCGACTGTTCATTGAGAGGTTTCCTGACCGACCCAGACCAACGAGAGATACCATTAACAGAACCATGACAAACTTGAGAAATGTCGTTAAGAAAACTATACACAGAGAAAAAAGTGTAGTAGAAGATGAGAACAACGAAATTACAGTTCTTGCATATTTTCGTGTGAATCCTCAAAATTCTCTCAAAGATGCCGAGATTGATCTGGGATTATCTCAATCGAGTGTTTGGAGAATATTAAAAAAACATAAAATGCACCCATATAAATTCAATAGGGTACAGCATTTGAAGAAAACTGATTTCGTCAGGAGAACAGAGTTTTGCGAAGCTATGATGATTCGATTTCAAGAGAATGAAAACTTTTTGGACTGTATAATTTGGACAGATGAATCTAAATTCACAAAGAATGGTTCTTTCAATAGGCATAACAGTCATTATTGGGATGAAGAGAACAACCACCACTTTAGACAATGGAACTTTCAAGAGACCTGGAGTTTCAATGTTTTTTGCGCCATCAAAAATAATGCAATTCTCGATATTCACATTTATGATGGGACTTTAACTGGTAAGATAGAACACTAAACATGTTTGCATTATTTAAAGAATGTTCTCCCTTAGGAGATAGATATTCTGACATATTGACTCAAATAATTGAGCCGCTAGTACAGAACCATAATGACTTATGGTATCAACAAGATGGCGCGCCTCCACACAATTCACTCAATGTGTCAAATATCCTCTACAGGCTATTTGAAGATCGATGGTTGGCGAACAATGGTCCACATCTTTGGCCACCACGTTCTCCCGATTTAACTCCTTTAGACTATTATGTTTGGGGTAGGATAAAAAATATTGTCTACTCAACTCCCCTGACTGATAGAGGACTGCATAGAACGAGTCAGAAATGCGTTCAGGTTTGTTTAGATTTTTAGATTCATAGTTTTGAAACTCAATTTGGTTTTTAAACACTTTTGCAGATCTCTTCCCCCCGATGAAATAAGAAGAGCAACGCACGAAGCATTCCTGAGACGTATAAATAAATGTCTAGAAATTAACGGTCAAAACTTTGAGCATCTTCTCTAGTTAAGACGAAAAACAGTTTTTTGTGAATAACTCAGAAAATATCCAATTTAGGGCAAGGGTGTGATGCATACACTCACATTATTTTTTAACGTAGATTCAACATCTGCCATAAAAAAATGGGGTTCTAATTTGAAAAAATTGATTTTTCACGATTTTGTCATCCCCAACT
This sequence comes from Hippodamia convergens, assembly GCA_038502775.1. Classification (NCBI taxonomy): domain Eukaryota; kingdom Metazoa; phylum Arthropoda; class Insecta; order Coleoptera; family Coccinellidae; genus Hippodamia; species Hippodamia convergens. The sequence goes on from CM076607.1 coordinate 82,018,161, forward strand.
TTGAAAGCGATTTTTTCACCCCTTGTATCATGAATCGCGATTTCGATTTTTAAAGTGGATACATCAATATTACATCTTGAAAAATCCCAAAAATGAAAATTTTCCATCCAAAAACCTCGAAGTTATTCCCTGTTTTCAGCGGAGCTCTATTTTAGATTTTTTTTCGAATTTTCCCGCTCAGAGAGAATTTTCCAACCAAAACTGAAAAATGTTACATCAAAATAACTTGAAATTTTCTAAGGAATCTATTTCTGCAATAAAAAATGGTGTTCTAATTTGAAAAACGAAAGTTGACGTCATTTCCGGAAAAACCGGAGGTGCTCATGCCTTGAAAATATTTTAGATTTCATCAGCATCGTGAAATACTTATAAGTGCTGAATTTCATGAAAATACGTTCAGTAGTTTCCCGTATAAATATGGGTGAGGTTCCTCGTGAAAGACCCTGTATACTTCGAATGTTTTCATGTACTCAGTTATTATAGCATAATTCATATAATTCTTATTAATGTATATCTTAATATATAAAACTCAGTCGGCCATATTGTTGGTTACACCATTTATAACTCAAGATTGAATGAACTGTTTTTTATGAAAGTTTTTTTGTTGGATTCTTCTACAGTGGGGTTTACATAAAACACATTGAAACTATGAAAAACTTGATGAAAAAAAAATAGGTAAAAATTTTCCTTCTTGCGAATAACGCCAGTAGATGTCGCTACGATCTTTTGCTTCTTTTTAATATATGTAAGGAGATGAGACTCCTGTAATCTCTAGTCAAAGAGAAATTTCGGTTTGACAACCATTGTCAATGTCAATGTTCTGACGCTGATTGTCATGAGTATTGTTTGAGAAGAATTTATGTTTAGATATTGGAAGAAGTGTTTGATATTTAGTTCAATTTAAAATAGTATAAGAAACTTATATTGTCGTTTCTTTGTTTACAGGTAAGATTCTAGAAATTGTAAGTAGAAATGTTGAATAAAATTGAAAACTTTGTTTACGGAGAAACACATTTGGTTTCAATTTCATCTGATAAAAAAGTCTAACAAAACGACAATATTTCGTTATCATGGCAAAAAGAATCCAATTCACTTTCAAATTAGCAGTATCTCCAAGAGATACAATGACAAATGTAGTTGCAATATCTTATATTACAACGGAAGACAAGGTAAAATATATACTCTCAGAAGAAGATAAATACGTGAGTGAGCATGATGAATTAGTGAAAACAGAACATTTCAAGAGAATGAAGAAAAGCCTGAACCAGAGGACAAGAAAAAACAGTTTGGATAACATTAACGGAGGACATGAAAAGTATTTATTTTGATTTCAAAGATACTTATTTGCAACAGTTGGTAAAAGAAGAGGTCATCCAATCACATTTATTGGAGTCCATGGAGAAGAAACAAAATCAATTGGATCTCAAAAACATCGCAGAGAGGTTTATGGTAACCACTCAAATGCAAGGCAATGGCTCGAAGCATTCGAGAAAGAATGTGAGAGATTTGAAATAGGGAAAGAGAGTACAAAGATTGAGATTTTGAGGTTATTTTTAGACAGATCATGCTCGGAATGGTACTCGGCAACAATGACAACGTTGACAATACAAGCAGGTTGTGGTAAATGGAAAGAAAAATTTTTAGATTCATTTGCAGACAAAGGGTGCAATCCAAAATTGGAAGAAATTACTCAACTGCTTCTTCCCGGACAAACATCAATTGATCGACATGACATCACTGCACGAGTATCCAAACAAAAAGTGAAGTCACTAATGAATTTTATTACAGAACATGTCTTCGGGGAAACTCGATACTGGATGTATTCAATTGAATGGCAAAAACGAGGCCTGCTACATGCACACATTCTCATCTGGTCAGTAGAAAGAATTCGATCAGAACACATAGTTGCACATTGCACAATACTCAAAGGAAAATATGAAGGAGAGGAAGTTCTTATTCCCATAATGAGGAATGTTCACAGGTATGCAAAATCGAACGAAACTTCGTCACAGTATAACCTATATGTATATGAAATCACTAGTTTTTGTTTCAGTCGAAAAGACCTAGTAGTTCGGATTTTACAACCCCGCGAATATTCAATTCCTCGCGGCGATGAGACGTCATACTACATACGCAAATCGCACTCCGTGAGCCGAGAGACCCTTATATTGGATCCGGCTACGTACTGATCCTCGCAAGTCGTTGGGTGTAAAGTGACGTCACACGGATCCATCGAACTCATGTTTATAACTCGATATCTCGGGCGCTATTTGAAGTATTCGAATAATTTTTGGACACAATATTTTCATTTTCTACGGAGAATAGGAATATAAAGAAATTGAAAAATGTGAACATTCCTCTCCGATGATCCCAACAGATATGCCATTTGAGTTAAGGAGAATTCAATTTCCAATTCGTTTATCGTTTGCTATGACAATTGTATGGTCGGCTGGAACAACGTTGGATGTGTATCATTTTTTAGTGTAACATCCAACGTTGTTACACTAAAAAATGATACACATCCAACGTTCAATTAACAAATCCCAAGGTCAATCCTTGAGTGTGTGTGGTATAAATCTAGAAAATAGTTGTTTTTCTCATGACCAGTTGTATGTTGCGTGTTCACAAGTCAGCAAACCTTCAGCTCTTATTATTCTCGCACCCGGGAAAAAAGGTACAACGATGAGACATTTTTTAAATAATAATAAGTTACCGCTTAAATAAAGTGAAGTCTTTTCATGTAAATAACAATGTACATACCTACCTTATTCAATGTATTTAAGAAAAAAAATAAAACGGTAAACAAAAACATTCTTTGCCTTTACGGAGGCCACACCGAAAACATTTTTGAAACAAAGATGAATTCAAAATAGTAATCATCGAAATGAATACCATTTTCAATTCTCTGAGCCTGGGAATTGAAATGATTACTATTTTGAATTCATCTATGTTTCAAAAATATTTCAATGTAATTACATTTTTTGTATATTTTCTACTTTAATTTCGCCTAGTATACCTCCTACTTGACAAAATACCAATGTATTGTTGATACAACTTTATGTATCTCTGAGGCGAAACACAGTTCGCCGGGCCAGCTAGTATTCATAATATATATATATATACTCTTATGAAAAAGAGAGCTAAAATAATACAATAAATGTTGAAACAAAAAGTACCTAAGCTGAGGTAAAAAAAGAACGGGGTATCATAACATTCTCTGTATGATACTATAGAATCATACGATACTATCAACACTAGTATCACACGATACTATACAGCCAGGGGAAAAAACCTCAGCCGAAAAAACCTGCCTCCCCGTAAGTAAAATAACATAAAATATCAAATATCAAGAAAATCTTGAAAGACATCAGTGTGATCATCTTCATGTTATCCGTCGATGGGCTCGGATACACAGATTCTTCCCAAAACGACTCGTGTAATTCTTAATCTGAAATGAAAAAAGACAAAAGCAGAAAAGAAACCGATTATTCAGAATGAATCGAATGCATTTTGGAAATGCATTTGCTACTTTAAAAAAAAACATCAACATTAAGATTTCTTGGCCAAATAATGTTCGGAGGTTCATAAATATTTATGACAGAAATGTCACAAAATTTGAAAGAAATGACAAAAAAAAAAACCTCATCAATTTCCCCCTTCCGAATCTGTTAAAAGTTACGAAACTGATAATTTTTCAACATAACAGGCTAAACTTGTAAAAAATCAATTAATACATAACCTTTCAACTGTCGTCTTTCACGAGGATTTTTTTCTGTTGCCGTGTGGGTTTCTTGCAGAAGAATCTCTTTGATACCATGTTCATCAGCTAATTTGGAGACGTAATCACACTTGTCTTTCGAAATTTCTTCGATATTCAAATTCAAAATCCACAAATTGTTGCTCTCTGGTCGTGAGGGTTTTTTCAAACCGGAGACGACCTTCCAGGTGACGATTTTTCGGCACTTCAGATGTTTGAAGACCGCTACGGGACCCCAATGAAAGGCAATCATCTCCCATAGATAAACCAAATATGTTATAACACAAGAAAACAGAATATTTTTCAGGATCAAAAACTAAGACATATTACGAGAATTGTCATTCATAATATAAGTTTCAGAGGAATTATAAAATTATGAGGTTCCCATAAATTTTCAAACCGAACTAATTGGAAAAAAAATATGATATTTATAACAATGGAAGGGTCAATCAAAACGATGGCGTAGTAATATATATAAGATCATCTTTACCTTATAGAGCAAATCACAACTCTATGCGACACCGCCCGCGGCGTTAGCTGGAACTAAGCCCGAAACGAGTATCGTTTTGACAGTTAGTACGTGAAAGCTGGGTTTATTTGTTTATTTTTACGTTTTTATTGCGACAAAAAGATATGCCTAAGGAAAAAACCGTGAAAAACACTAATTGTTGTGTTTATGGATGTAATTCTAAAAAATCTAGGAATCCTGGAGCCCATTTTCGTGGTGAAAATCAAAATGTTTACTTTACCAATAATCTAGAAATCGTATAGGAAATTAATAGACGTAAATCCTGGGAGCATGATTCGATAATGGAAAAACCTGTATCTAAACATATTAGAGTATGCTTACAGCATTTCCGACCAGAAGATTGTGAAATGAAAACAAGCAAAAGTGGAAACTGATGTCAATTGGAAACAATGCTTCATATGTTTTGAATTATTTCAGAAACTCTCACTATGAAAACATTTCTGTTACTGGAGAAGAAAGCTGTACCTTCACTAAACCTACCAAAAAAAGCAGTTCAAGTCAAGTCATTTTAAATTTTTGTTCATATCGTTCTTGTACAATACCTAATTTTCATTCTTATCAAAATGAATTACTTTGAGTCTACTTGATATTTTTGAATATATAGAAGTTTCAACAATTCAAGAAGCCTAGTTGAAAGTGCTGAATTCAATCCATATGATAATGTGCAATAAAACCAGGGATCTTGTGAGTTTAAGTGATTCTCTCGATGGTTGCAAAATTGAACTTATGTTCAGCAGTGATCAAATCTACATGTGGAATTTCAAATAAATTCCGAGAATTGGCAATTTTAAACAATATATCATACATATATGTATCAATTTAATATTAAAAATAGTTTGATAATATTGACGTTCATTTAGCAACGGAAAAGGTGCAATCAATCGATAGATGAGTTGAATCATTTTATTTTATTATAACTGCAGCCTAAGACACAAGTGAGATGCAATAAATGAATAATACATTAAAATCTAGCGTAATGAATTCTTCAACATGATTAATCGAGGATCACGTCATGTTCTGCATACATACGGTTCTCTGAAGAATGTCCATTTTTATTCAAAATTTATCACCCATTTTCTATTCATAGATTTTTTCCCTTCCTAAAAGGGAAAAAAATTAGTAGCTTCTATTAAATGAATATATTGTTCATGCTGATGTTCATTTACATTACAATTTTACCTTCACAATCAGTAGAATTGTCAAAATATTTTGTAGTACGTACAACCTTGTAGAGAGCAGACCTAAAATATGCTTGCAAATTCCAGACAATGCTTAGTATCTGTATATAATCTTGTCAACCTTCACACCATCATTTTTATAAGACATCATTTCCCCAATATGATGGGTTGTCCTTGTAGAATTCCAATGTTTTGAAATAATTTTTTCCCACATAGAATCAAATGATTGCATTGCAACACTTGCTCACCCTCTACCCAGCATCTGTGAGCATGGAAATATTGGAAAATTTCCTATAATTAGAGGAACCTTTGGTAAACATCTTGCCAGATGAACTGAAAAGCATTCAGAATTGAATAGTGCTCACCTCAATATTTCATAAAATATAACAAAAAGCACAATATTACCTATACTTGCACTTACAATATAATCCACAGGATCCACAATCAAGGAAACAACTTCGATTATTGATAGCCAATAAACGTTTAAACTAAAAAATCCCATAAATACAAATAGAAATCTAATGTAAACACGAAACAATACTCGTTTCGGTAAACAGCTGATCGGCGAATGCAGCGACACCATCGGTAATTATTTTGTCCAATACTTACCTATATTGATCAATATTGTCTACTACATAACAGGCTAAACTTGTAAAAAATCAATTAATACATAACCTTTCAACTGTCGTCTTTCACGAGGATTTTTTTCTGTTGCCGTGTGGGTTTCTTGCAGAAGAATCTCTTTGATACCATGTTCATCAGCTAATTTGGAGACGTAATCACACTTGTCTTTCGAAATTTCTTCGATATTCAAATTCAAAATCCACAAATTGTTGCTCTCTGGTCGTGAGGGTTTTTTCAAACCGGAGACGACCTTCCAGGTGACGATTTTTCGGCACTTCAGATGTTTGAAGACCGCTACGGGACCCCAATGAAAGGCAATCATCTCCCATAGATAAACCAAATATGTTATAACACAAGAAAACAGAATATTTTTCAGGATCAAAAACTAAGACATATTACGATAATGTCATTCATAATATAAGTTTCAGAGGAATTATAAAATTATGAGGTTCCCATACATTTTCAAACCGAACTAATTGGAAAAAAATATGATATTTATAACAATGGAAGGGTCAATCAAAACGATGGCATAGTAATATATATATAAGATCATCTTTACCTTATACTCACAAAATAGTCGATATGGCGGGAAAATTCAGAATCTTACAATTAGACACTTCTTATGATAAAACAAGTATTTCTTTATTAGCTGTTTATAGACCTCACACCATTTCTAAAGATGTATTCAATGATAGTGTATATAAGTTTTTGAATAACAATTTCAAGGGGAGCGATATTAGTATTTTTATTTGTGATACAAATATGGATTTGCTGTCTGAATCTAGTCAGGACAGTGAGTATGCCAATTTACTATGTGAGCAGGGTTTTGTGTCCACTATCAATACTGTTACGAGGTCTGCCAGTAAGTCATGTATGGATAATATTTTTCTGAGAGCGAATTTGGATAGAGATAGAAGTTTACCTATGGTTCTGCATATCGATATCACAGATCATTTCCCGACAATATTATGGCTTAAAGTTGAAGAATTAAAAAAGTCTGTGAATAACACCAGAGTTAGAAAATATATAAATTTCAAATCACTAAATAGAATATTAAATGATATGACGTGGACCCAACTATATAATACTGATTCTGCAGAGACAGCAACCGAATATTTCGTTGATTGTCTAAAACAGTGTATTTTGAATAATACGAAGGTTGTTTATTTAAGAAAAATTCATCAGAAACGTAAAGCCTGGATCACTAGGGGCATTGTTCGGTCTGTTAATGTTAAAAACTCTATGTATAAACAAATTAGAAGTATTTCAATACCGGATGATGAGTTAGTTGAGAGGTATAGAAACTACAAAATACATTTAAAAAAAATCATAAAATTAGCCAAATTTAATTATTATAAGAATCTGATTGAGAAGTCGAAAACAGATTTCAGAAAACTGTGGAACGTGTTGAAAGGAGAGAAGGGTTCTGATTCGAACAAAATTGTTCATATTTCAAATGAAAGCGGAATTTTAGTTAATGATCATGATATAGCGGAAGCATTCGGTACTTTTTTCTCGGGGGTTGGACCAACTCTGGCTGGGGAAATTAGATCGAGAGTTGGAAACCAAGGGCCAATAAATAGAAAAAGATACCCTTTCAGCTTCACACTAAGGCCGACTGATAAGGGCGAGATAGTTAGTGCTATAAACTCTTTGAGATCCGGTGCTTCTCCTGGACTTGATGGTATCACGGCTGGAACTTTGAAGAATATAGCGATTAACATAGCTGGACCGTTAACCTACATCATTAATAGGTCTATGTCTACCGGAATTTTTCCCTCAATTTTAAAAACGTCCGTTATCGTGCCAATATACAAGACAGGTAACAAAGCATCGGTTAACAACTATCGCCCGATATCGTTAACTTCAAGCATTTCAAAAATTTTTGGGAAAATTGTACACTCTAGAACAAGGCTGTCCAACACGCGGCCCGCGACCTAATTTTTTGTGGCCCGCAGAGGGGCGCTGGAAATCACCAAAGCGAAAAAACCTCTTAAAATGGCATAACAGTTTAGTGAATCGAAAATGCCGAAAATTCGAAGCAGCCTCTATATCGCATTATTCGATTGCAAGACGAGTAGACAATATTGATCAATATAGGTAAGTATTGGACAAAATAATTACCGATGGTGTCGCTGCATTCGCCGATCAGCTGTTTACCGAAACGAGTATTGTTTCGTGTTTACCACGGCCTCCTATATCCCCTGGCCCGGCGCCTCAAGCGGCAACGCCGCAAAAGACGATGTTAGGGAGGTATACTGTTCCCGTGCTTAGCGTGGGAGATACGATATTTCGAACGTATCATTTCATTTCCTGATGTTGATGAATGTGTTTTCTGATGAAAATCTGAAAAAAGGGTAGAAGTATGCCCTACTCAGTCAATAAATTGAATATAAATGAAAAACAAAATTGAAATCAAACCGAATTGGTTGATGTTTTATTCAATTCTTAGTCCAGCAAGAACCACGGGGAGGTGTAGGGCCAACTCTTGCCAAAAAATGTTAACTCAAATATAACTCTTAATAAAATTAACTCAAATAAAAATGAAATTGATCTCAAGTACCTCTTATTTGGAAGAATAAGAAACTTTCTCATTAAATCATAACAAGAGGCTGACTGCGAATATAAAATGAAAGACATTATGATTGTACTTGATGAGTACCTAATTTTATTTCTACTTATCTGCCTCAATTCATCGATAATGATTTCGAGTTGCCTGAGTTAGTCAAAATTTTCATTATTTTTACGTGATAAAAATGCTTCTTATGAAGTCAAGGCGTCTCTCAATAAATCTGATGCAGATTTACTGGTATTTTCATTAGAAACATTTTTATAACGAGAAAGCAAATTCGTAACTTGAGACCATCTGCTGAGAATCAAATCAGAAGGAAGTATCCATTTAAGATCATTCGCGGAAATTTGGACATTCTTATGAAATATTTTGATCTGGAGACTTTTATTAATTTCTATTGAACTTTCAACGGTTAATAATTTTTCATAATTTAGAATATAAAAATATATCGCGTTATCGAGTTTTTTAATTTCCCATCCAGAGATATCTCTTTTAGCAGAATAATTTTCAAATAAGTCTTCAAAATCTTTGATCAAATCGGAACTTAAAAAAGCTTCTGTCTCATTATTAATTCTAGTCACAATTGCTTCCCTTCTACACTGAGGATCGGTCCTTTTTAATTGCGTTGGTTTAGTGAAATATGAGGGTAAATTTGGAAAAATTTTTGGAATGGCGCCTTCTTTCAATTTTGGAAATCTCAAAGAAATTAATTTAATGGTTTCATCTGTTTGCAAATGTTTATCGAACTTAATAATATCATCTGAGTCAAAATGTTTCTCGCAAACAAAACTATTATTAGTAGGAACGAAATTTCGCGGTATGGCCCTCATCCATAAAAGCTTAAGCTGTTCATCTTTCGGAAATTTTGAAACAACTAAAATATCCTTCATTTTTGTAGACGGATAGTTGCTTTCACAGGATGGAATACAACACGTTTTAACCATTATTCAAGCAGATGACCTCAAGTTGAAGTTGAATTTATAGGTTAGATACTCACGGATACTCACAAAAAAACCAATAATCCGTTATTTCAAGGCAAATCAATATCACTAACACTTTTTCCATATACGGTAGTCGGAAAATCACAATAGATAACAATAATTCACGTATTTTTTGACATAGATTACCGGAATAATAAACCCTAAACTAAGCGGACGCAACAAAAACGCGGGACTCATATACTACTAGATCGGTCTTCTTCCACGATACGTCGAGTGGATATGCCCCTCTGCAGCGTTGCCGCTCTTGACAATGCCCAGGCCAGGGGATATAAGAGGCCGTGGTGTTTACATTAGATTTCTATTTGTATTTATGGGATTTTTTAGTTTAAACGTTTATTGGCTATCGATAATCGAAGTTGTTTCCTTGATTGTGGATTCTGTGGATTATATTGTAAGTGCAAGTATAGGTAATATTGAGCTTTTTGTTATATTTTATGTAAAATATTGAGGTGAGCACTATTCAATTTCAAATGCTTTTCAGTTCATCTGGCAAGATGTTTACCAAAGGTTCCTCTATTTATAGGAAATTTTCCAATATTTTCATGCTCACAGATGCTGGGTAGAGGGTGAGCAAGTGTTGCAATGCAATCATTTGATTCTATGTGGGAAAAAATTATTTCAAAACATTGGAATTCTACAAGGACAACCCCATCATATTGAGGAAATGATGTCTCATAAAAATGATGGTGTGAAGGTTGACAAGATTATATACATATAGTAAGCAAGATTGTCTGGAATTTGCAAGCATATTTTAGCCCTGCTACTCTACAAGGTTGTAGGTACTACAAAATATTTTGACAATTCTACTGATTGTGAAGGTAAAATTGTAATGTAAATGAACATCAGCATGAACAATATATTCATTCAATAGAAGCTACTAATTTTTTTCTTTTTAGGAAGGGAACAAATCTATGAATAGAAAATGGGTGATAAATTTTGAATAAAAATGGACATTCTTCAGAGAACCGTATGTATGCAGAACATGACGTGATCCTCGATTAATCATGTTGAAGAATTCATTACGCTAGATTTTAATTTATTATTCATTTATAGCATCTCACTTGTGTCTTAGGCTGCAGTTATAATAAAATAATTCAACTCATTTATCGATTGATTGCACCTTTTCCGTTGCTAAATGAACGTCAATATTATCAAGCTATTTTTAATATTAATATTAAATTGATACATATAAGTATGATATATTGTTTAAAATTGCCAATTCTCGGAATTTATTTGAAATTCCACATGTAGATTTGATCACTGCTGAATATAAGTTCAATTTTGCAACCATCGAGAGAATCACTTAATCTCACAAGGTCCCTAGTTTTATTGCACATTATCATATGGATTGAATTCAGCACTTTCAACTAGGCTTCTTGAATTGTTGAAACTTCTATATATTCAAAAATATCAAGTAGACTCAAAGTAATTCATTTTGATAAGAATGAAAATTAGGTATTGTACAAGAACGATATGAACAAAAATTTAAAATGACTTGACTTGAACTGCTTTTTTTGGTAGGTTGAGTGAAGGTACTGCTTTGTTCTCAAGTAACAGAAATGTTTTCATAGTGAGAGTTTCTGAAATAATTCAAAACATATGAAGCATTGTTTCCAATTGACATCAGTTTCCATCATGCTCCCAGGATTTACGTCTATTAATTTCCTATACGATTTCTAGATTATTGGTAAAGTAAACATTTTGATTTTCACCACGAAAATGGGCTCCAGGATTCCTAGATTTTTTAGAATTACATCCATAAACACAAGAATTAGTGTTTTTCACGGTTTTTTTCTTAGGCATATCTTTTTATCGCAATAAAAACGTAAAAATAAACAAATAAACCCAGCTTTCACGTACTAACTGTCAAAACGATACTCGTTTCGGGCTTAGTTCCAGCTAACGCCGGCGGTGTCGCATAGAGTTGTGTTTTGCTCTATATCTAAAAAACTGTATAACTCAGTTGAAAAGTGTGAGTATTTTTCGCGATCCTTAGTTGAAAGTACTGATCTATCGGATATCACCCAGGTTGTAATTTTTGTAAGAAACGTTCATAGGAGATGCTTGATTTTGAATGGTACAACCAAGGGTACGGATTTTGAAGCTGTGAATAAGGTGCTATCAGACCACGGGGTGTCCATGAAATCGCAATTGCAGGACTCTTGAAATAAAACCACATAAACAGTCAATAGTCTTGTGATACATTGTATTGTTCACCAAGAGGCGCAATGTGGAAAATTGTCAAATCTAACGGATGTCATGAAAGTAGTTGTTGAAATAACTAACATTATGCGAGAGGGCAATCGTTCTTTGAAAATTTTGAGATTTTCGAGCCGAAGCGGAAGTTACATATGGCGAACTTTTACTTCACCCCACCATCCTTTGAAGAAATGAAGGATTTTATTTTGAAGAAGTTTCATATCAACTTCGGATAATATGCATCGAAAATACTTCAGAAGAATTCGAAAATAGATTTAGCGAATTTCAAAAAATTGTAAGAAAAGTTTCAGTTTTTGCTCAGCCCCTTCAGAATGTAAGTAGAGCACACCTCCAACTGGAATCGAAACTTAAGGCTTACAGTGGGTTTAATCATAACCTCCTTCAATTAACAAGCCGCGAACAGCTGAGATGTGGCAACGCAGCGGAAGGCCGAGAAGTTTCTGACGCCATTTGTGGACGCCTTGTTGTTTGTTGTAAGCGAATTAAATAAGGAAGAAAACCTTTCAAACCTGCTATATTCTATGACAGTTGAACGTCAGTCGGTCGGTCTCTATGTTCATGATCGACGACTAGAATTAACCTAAGTTAACAGCGTAGCTTGTAGATGGTGTGTAAAAGGAAACTTTGTATCTTTCGAAATATTAAATAAAGTAATAAATCAATCTCATATTTTAATCTAACAGTAATGTGAGTTTTTTCATTTCATGGAATCATTTTGATTGTGAGGAGTAACTTAATTGAAGTATGTTTGAAAATTTAAGAGACAGTCTTTGTTTCATTCCTTAATTTCATTCAGTTTTTTTTGTTTCAACATTTATTATATTATTTTAGCTCTCTTATTCAAAAGAATATATATATATATATATATATATATATTCAGTCATTCTTTGGTGTATCTCAAAAGCAACATATATCAAAATATTTCTCACAAAAAAAGCAGATTCTATAAAATAAAGATGAAGAATGTTGAAATGATTGAATGTTGGGTAGATGAAAAATCAAAGTTAATTACTTACCACTTAGATGAGATTCATAATATTGAAACTGCTCATCCCCAACATGGGTCCATTTCACAGAACAATAGGAACAAAATTTTCAGAAAATATATTTCGTTTGATATAAAATGAGCTTTACTTTTGCTTACAGATTCCATTAAATAAAAAAGAGCAACATAACTAAGGAATAAAACAGAAAATGTGTGTCAATGTGTGTGAGAAATCAAGATACTTCTCGAAAAAAAAAAAACAGAATCCCAATTTAGTAGGGAAACGGATTTGCCCTAAATCAGTTATATTGAAGAAATAATTTTGAACATAATTTTCTAATTTGAGTTGGCGATTTCGAACTCTTTGCAGCGGTTATTGCAATTAGTGTTTGGAATTGAGGATATTTTTAGTGTTTTGAATGATTTTTGTTGTGTGGGATTGGTATTTTGTAGCTAATATCAGTTTTTATTGTTAAAAAGAAATGAAACAAATTACCTTCCGATATTCTGTGGTCACTGCCCATAATTTTCTTTAACAATTGTTGTCCTTCGTGCATTTTCTATTTTCTGTTCAGAAATTTTTGTTGTAATTTTTTTACAACCACAAATTCAAACTTTTAATCTTTTCCGGTTCATTATTTGAATTTATTTACACATAGTGTTTATTCAGAAAACTAACACAATGTACGAAGAGAGTAACTAATGATGATTCTGCTTATCTGATAGTAACTGAAAAATTTACAACTAAGAACCTACTTCTTGAGTTTTGAAATTTTACCAACTGCTTAGGAATTTTTTCCTTTGAAATTTTTCTAACCGATTTGAAATTTTTCCAAGTCCTTTGAAAATTTGCCAACATCGTTCAACATTGGACGGATGATCCCCCCTTGGGCCCTTCCCTGATTATAAATGCCCATGAAAAACACTTCAAATTTGCCCATTTAAACGTTTTTGTACGACCAATATTAACTGATGAGATAACTATTGAGTAAAATATAAGCAATCACCCTGTACAGTCTGTTCTATTTGAAAGATACCAAGATTTTGTCCATTCTTAAAAACAGTGCCCAAAAAATTTTTTTTAAATGTGCCACTGATTTTTTTCTTTTACGTAATTACCTAAGTATTATGAGCGATTTTATTCTATTTCATAAAGGGTCCCAGAAAAAATGACATTTCCAAAAGCAAACATTTTTGTTCTCAGTCTGTCTCTTAAGAACACAAATATTTCTTTTTGTGGTTTTAAAAGTTTTACAAAAAAAATACAGGGACGCGAAAGCCACATGTCTCTATCTAATAACTGAGATACACTGAGGTCTGAATCAAAATGGGACACAGTGTAGAATTTATTAGGTATTTGTCCTTAATGGTTTTAAAATATTTGTCACTTTTATCAGTACCTATCAATAATAATATCTAAGCGTTTATTTTCACCTGAATCCAAAGTAACTGTTGCATTTTGTTTATGAGCAAGTAAAATTGTGATGTTATCATTGATTGATTGTGTTTATCTAATATATATTATTTAGATTCGGCATGAGGATTAAAATTTACACCAATTGACTAAATAGTCCAACTGAAGCTATAAAAAATTATCAACGATATCAATTTATTACTGGCCATATTCTGAAGTATCACACCATAAGACTCAAATTGGAACGATAAAAACTTAGCTTAGAAACACTTGTTTTCAAGAATAAAATTTCAAATTAAATTTTGTGAACTGAAGGATTCGGTTACTGGTCTCATTCAAAATCATCACACTACATGCCCATCTGAACAAATCTGGAAAATTAAAAAAATTATATTTTGAAGGAGACGGTTGCTAATCCTGAGAGTTGCCATGAAATCAATCATAAAGTGAAAATGAAATCTCCAGCTGTTTCTGTAACCGATGAGAATTGATCCGGATGTCCTGTTATCAAATGATGTATTGATAAATCCAAAGTTGGATTTATAAATGATGTAAACTCAGAAAGTAAATTTATCTAACGTTCATTGTTGAATTTAAGAGTAATAAATGGTTTTTCATGTTCTATACAAGAGGGAAATGTTATGTACACAACAGGCATGTTATGTATGATCCTAGAATGTATATATAAAATCAAGCCGAACTTCCCCAGAGACAAATTCCCATAACGCTATCTGCCTTAGAAATCTGGGACTTTGTTCTAGCACAGTCTGTTGACAATCAACATTTTGTAAGAGAAGCGCATGCTGGATGTAATAATAAAAGATATTTCAAATATTAAGTTTTATTAACAAATAAAAATTCAACACAGATCATGATGACTTCTACATCCATCATTAGTTTAGAATTCTCGGTTTCTTTAAACTTGCACTTAGTACAAGTATAAAAAACAGTTTGACCTTCATCAGCTGATCTCAACTGTAGAGTAGCATACGACATTTTCTCGTTATTGCATCTCGGGCACTTCCTATCCAAAACTGGGCCCTCCTCTTCATCGTTTTCCATCACGTTCAATCCTTCAATCCTCTCTTCAACTTTTCTGTTGAATGGTATTCGAAAGTTATATGATGCATTACAAAACACTGAAAAAGAGAGCATTCGTTTAAACTCTTCAACTAAAATATCTTAATCAATTATAAGAGAATTGTACAATTTAACAACTTCATTTCAATAATACAGGGTGGGTCCTGTTACCAGATGTCATAAATTCTTGTCTAGTGAAAAGATCTCAGAAATATTAATTAAAAATTTGAAATTATCGACACATTTGTTCATTCTCGAAAAAATTAATTCACTTAAAACCGCAACCTTATAAGTTTAACTTTTCCAAGGTATAAGAGAAAATTGGAATATGGCATGAAATGAAAAGATCTCATAATTTCTTCATTTCTGGCGCTAATTGAGTGCTATATACTGAAACAAAAACAACATAAGGCATTTTCATTAGTAGAAATCATTGGCATGATCATTTTTTTTATTTTCAACTATTTCTTACGTTTTACTACAAACTCATCTTTTTTTCAACGTAAACAATAATACTTATTGAACAAATAAAATCGCTTTGTTCTTATTTTTCGAAAAAATATCTGTCTATCTGAGATTCCATGGCTAAGCAAGGAATTTGGGAGACCAATATATGTGAAATGATAATTTGACGTAACGATTCTTAATTGCACAATTCTGTCGGTTATTCTCGAATAGTTTTCCTTTGAAAAATTGTCATTATAATACAACTTTAGAATAAATGTTTCCATTTTAATATTAAATTTCATCTATATATTTTTAAGAATTTACAGTTTATATTTTTTTTTTATATCTGTGCACTGTATCCCAGATTGGGTGACACTGCACTGTATTTTTTAAGAAAAAGAAAATTCTTTGCCTTTACGGAGGCCACATCGAGAACATTTGTGAAACATAGATGAATTCAAGATAGTAATCATCGAAATGAATACCATTTTCAATTCCCAGGCTCAGAGATCTTTTATCATGAGGTTGGAGAAATGATATTAGATTTTGTCATTGAGATGAGAGATATACCGGTTCGGCCTTGTTGGGCCTCATCAGTATCCCGCACATCTCAGGACAAAATCTTCATAAAAAACTTCGAAATTTGAAGCAATTGGTTGTGAAGTAATGAGTAAAATATTACAAGGTACTAAGGTGGTGACATCCAATTGCGTCAAAATGAAGTTTCACATCTCCAATCAAATGCAAAAAAAGAAATCTGTACGGTACATCTCTCATCTCAGTGACAAGATCTAATATCATTTCTCCAACCTCATGATGAAAGATCTCTGAGCCTGGGAATTGAAAATGGTATTCATTTCGATGATAACTATTTTGAATTCATCTATGTTTCAAAACTGCACTGTATCTTAGCTATTACTGAATATAGAAACATACGTTTTTCGCAACCCTGTGTCTCTTGTTCGAAAAATGTTTAGATTCATAATGAGAAATTTTCCTACTGCCTCTATTTCTGAAATACAGGGCGATAAAGAAAAGAGCACTTTTGGAGATGTTATTACTTCTAGGGAATTGTATAAGATAAAGAAAAAATTAAAACTGTTTTTAATAGATATTTTTACGTAGAAGTCTTTTTCTGATTTCCTTGTTAGAAATGTTTCATATTGGTTATTTCAAACTTTCCCTGTACAAAAATACCCGTTTTTTCGTCGAAAGCGAAAAATACCCCATTTTCTTCATCACTTACCATATTGAAAGAGATCAAACTCATCGAAAATATATTTATTCAAAATTTTCAGATAAGCCATAATAGAACGATCTCCAGGAACATTCACGAATAATTAATTATACAGGGTGTTACCTTAACATGCGGCAAAAATTCAGGGGGCTGTTCCTTGGACTATTCTAAGAATATTTTGTCCTTTGATGATTTTTGAAAAACCTCTTTGTTTCGAAGATACAGGGCAAACAAAATTTTAGATAATAACATTTTATTATGAAAAATTACATGAAAATTTAACTTAACCTACAAAAAACTGTTGAAAATGACCACCTCCAGCCAGCATACAAGCATCCAATCTTCTCCTCATTGACTGCCGAACCCTTTCAAAAACACCAGGATCATTTCTTATTAAGTTACACCCAGCAATGATCCGATTTCGCAAGTCTTCCACATTTTCTACTGGAGTGGTATAAACTAATGATTTTAGATGGCCCATAGGAAATAATCTAAGGGGTTTAAGTCCGGGGAACGAGCAGGCCATAAATGAGGTCCACCTCTTCCAATCCAGCGATCTCTTTCATGTAATTTTTCATAATAAAATGTTATTATCTAAAATTTTTGTTTGCCCTGTATCTTCGAAACAAAGAGGTTTTTCAAAAATCATCAAAGGACAAAATATTCTTAGAATAGTCCAAGGAACAGCCCCCTGAATTTTTGCCGCATGTTAAGGAAACACCCTGTATATAAGACATTTGTTCAACGCTATTTTTGAAAAAACCTAAAAAACGCAATAATAGTGGGTTTTATCAATTTGGAAAAATCAGAAAAATTCCTATGGATTTTATAAGGTGGGTGAATTCTATGCACATCCTGTCTTAGCGGCATAATTCAAAGCACTGTTCTCGAGACTGGGTACAAAATATTAAAATTTTAAGTTGCAACACCTTGTATATTTTAACGTAATTTTATGCAATGATTTTTCTGAAAACATGAATTTCAGTTTTAAAAATCAGTAAATTTCTTATTATGTTTGTTTTTTAATAGTAGACCATGAATTGTTTGACAATTTAATTTAATAAATACTTTTTTAAAACGTCATGTGACTTAAACCTATGTATTCATTATATTATATTCAAACATAATCTGAAAATATCACTCTTTACATGAACTTGATACTGTAGAAAATGAAACAAATTTTTATATTAATATTTTTTATGCATGTTCAACTTTTATGCATCTCTCGAAGAATTCATATCTTACTGTTTAAAAAAAAAGATGAATATAATGTTTTATTTTTTTTCATGATTCATTAAAAGTTAATTTGTGATAGGTACATCAATGTATTCAGAATTGCAATAAGTGCTCAACCTCATGAACAGTGTTCTGAAAAAATATTTCAACTACGCCACTGACTTCTACGTAAAAATATCTATTGAAAGTAGTTTTTATTTTTGCTCTATTTTGAAATCTCATGTGTTTGGATAAACTCATATAACATAGATTTGTAAAATTCTAAATAAAAGTTAGTCCATTGAAAAAGTTCCTTCAAATCAACATAAATGCATAATTTCAAATTGAAATAGGTGAATAAGATGAATATTTGCTTTCAAAGGAATATAATAAAAGAAAAATCTATCGGTTCATTAGTAATTATGAATTGAAGAAATACTTGAAGGAGCGGTTGGAAAATGAGGTTAAATTTATGAAAAAAATTGTAATAGGTTTTACTGGCATTTCTTATTGAAGATGGTTTTATAATTCCACTTGTATAATTGTAAGAAACCAATTATTAAACAAATTCCATTAGAAAAGGAACCTTACTACAATAAATTTTTTTTCACAAACTCATATTCCACTTCTTCAAATTGCGCTTCAATTGTAAGTTATGAAATTAAAAATGTAATTTAGTTACTCACAAATTTTTATGATTCTTAACACTTCACACAAGTTAGAGTTTTTAATCTGGAATATAAAGATAGAAAATGAAAATACTTATAAATCGATTATGATGAATGATGAACCTATTCTTTTGAGGTTCAAAAAGCGGGCTATATAATGATTAAATTCACATGTTCGAGAACAAGGAAATCAAATAATTATTGCGATATTTCTATAATTACCTTTGAATTAAGACATATACATTATATTTTATTGATCTTTTGAAAGGGGAAAATGATAGGATAAGAAGATAACTCGACAGACACGCTTTCTTACGAAAGAAGACTTATTGTTATCGTTTAAAATCGAAATGGAAATTTCGGGAAAATTTGTAATCAAGTATATATGCGATTGAACTGAATGCAAATAAATATTATATGGATATTTTGATAGACTTACCAATGATTTTCTATTATTGATCGATATTATATTCAGCTGTTTTAATGAATATGTATTTCATGTAATCTTATAGATTGATTCTAAACAGGAAAACATTATTTTCCTGTCATCTTTTCGTTTGTTTTGACGCATTTGACTCTTTACCTAGTTCCTTCATTTGTTTTTTTTTCGGACTTCTTCTGCCCTCCAATATTTTTTAAGGCCTGAAATTAAAATATATCTTTTAGTCAAAATCATTTGATTATTGCAATTAAAAAAAAAACTTTAGTACTATACAGGGTGAGTCTTTGACTTGTACATATATTTTAACCGTAGATTCCTGAGGTCAAAAGATACACTTTGTTCCCTTACCATTTTTTTCGATTCGGCGTAGAAAAAAAGATATAGCCATTTTAAACTTTCATAATGAGCTATGCCACTCCTGGAAATCATAGATATATGCCTGCCATTCAAAACTTGAAAAAATAAGCAACTGTACAATAAAAACAAGCGTCAACTTACTTTTTCAATCCTATTCAACGAAAGATGAAATACGATCTTGTTAGTTCTGAATAATTACCGAATTAATAAAATGTACCTACAATGAATACTTATACTTCATACAGAATTTCGTTAGCGGCAAATGTTAAATATTATTCTCTTGACTTCTTTTCCATTATTGACAATGAAGTATTCAGCTTGCTATCACCTATATCTTCAGTATGTAATCATTTTTTATCGTTGTTTATAAAATTTCCAGAGGTCCTCCAATAGAATCATAACCTTTCATTTCCAAACATAAACAAATGTCATTGAATTGCACGTTCACCGCTAAACTGAACGTTGCCAGTTAGTTAGAACTCCGTAACCATAGATCATAGACCTAATATTAAGTGTAGAGTTTGCATAGATTTAACACATTATAATGATCAAATGTCATTGTGTGTTGATAGTTTTTTTCAATTATAATGATGTGAATAATTTGTTTCCTGAGATTTGACTTAACATTTCAGAAGATACTCATCATTATGTTTAATATACTTCTATGTTGATCGTTGTTGGTTGTTGCGCATAGAGTGATCAACAAAAAATTCAAATTAGGAATTAATAATTAATAGTATCGTGATTTTCAATTAACACATTATTTCGTTTATTCGACTTCATCAGTGTGAATCTGCAGAATGTTTTCTAACCAGGAAATGGTAGATATGCTAAAATGCTTTTTCACTAATGGAAAGACTTGTTGACCGCAGTTTTGTGAATAATGTGGCCGAATTGTGATCGCGTGTGTCAAGTGCAAGTTTTCGAATGGTTGTGCCAGAGACACCAACATGATTGTCTCTGGGTGGAGCATTTACTCTGGCTTTTAATGAAAGCGGGAAGTTAGAGCTTCTAATAAACAACCCCCTTCAAAAAAATGTAACTTGCCTGAAGCATTAGGTATTTAGAAAGAAGTGTGTGAATTTGCTCGAATAAATAGGGATGTTAATCGAAGAAGTAGAGGTGTGCTCATTAATTTATTTTTTTATTTTATTTATTTTAATTTAATAATGCTACAGAACTCAAATCAATAGGATACAGCATCCTGTAATATATCTATCAATTATTTAAATTTCGGAAAGGATCACATCACAGCACCTAGATAAACTAATATCTGTATGTGCTGAGGAAAAAAAAAAGTATATCACACTGACACCACCTATTTAACAAATAGTTAAACAGCCCTATTATAAAAACATAGAAAAAAGTGTTCTTAATTATGAGATAAAATAAAGAAACAAGATCCAAACAATTCACACAATATTCTCATACATGCTGGAATTTTCAAAAATATACTGTCTGCATTTTTTATTGAATTTATTTTTGTTATTTATCTGTTTTATATCTAATGGCAGTAGGTTATAGTATTTTGATGCAAGATACAGCAAAGATTTAAGATTCAAAGTTTTGAAACTTTTGGGAACATTCACGTTGATATGTGCTCTTCTACGGGTGTTATGTTGATGATTAACAATAATTTTCGATTTCTCAAATTTATACATGTATGTGCAGACTGATAAAATGTAAAGTTGTTGAATGTTCATGATTTTCTCGTTATATAACTGATTTGAGGGGCAAAGTTTATCTTTTCGTAAAATAATTTTGAGAATATAATTTTGAATTATTTGCAAAGGTCTTAAGTTTGTTTTGTATGTACCACCCCAAGCTGTAATGCCATAACGAAGCAGAGATTCCACTAAAGCTTTGTAGATTAAAGTTACCAACTTTTTATTCATGATCTCTCGAAGAATATAAAATTTGTAAACCAGCTTTCTTAGTCTTGAAACAGTATAATCAATATGATGTGTCCATTTTAAATGTTGGTCGATTATCAACCCCAAATACTTGACTTTATTGGACGACTTTATGGATCCTGAGTCACCAAGGCCAATTTCACTAAATTTAGGTCTGTTCACGTTTATTGGGGAGAAAGCAACATAAGTTGATTTCTGCAGATTCAGTGACAGTTTACAACTTTCCAACCAGTGTTTAACAATATTAAAACCTTGCACTGCTTTAAGTTCTGCCTCTTCCCATGTATTTCCCCAAAACAACACAACTGTATCATCTGCATAAGACGAGATCTGGCCCCCAATGTCTAGAGACAGGAGAGAGTTGATGTAAATCACAAATAAAATCGGGCCCAATATCGTCCCTTGGGGTATACCCATTTTTATTAGTCGTGAATCGCTGATTGTCCCGTTAATTTTCACGCATTGATATCGATCCGCTAAATAACTCCTGAAGACCTCCAGCAGAGCGCCCCTCACCCCGTAGTGTTCGAGAACACCAATTAGTTGATTGTGAGGTACAGTGTCAAATGCCCTGGCAAGGTCAAGAAATATAGCTATTGTCTTACGACTTTCATTTAGATTTTCTGTTATTTTAGATATCAGATAGTTAATTGCATCTGAGGTACTACTTCCCCCCACAAACCCAAACTGGTTTTTTGAAAAAACATTATTTAGCTTCAAGAAGTCCCCCAGTCTTTCCTTCAAAGCTTTCTCAAATATCGTTCCTAAATTGTTAACTAAACTGATTGGACGATAATTTTGTATTTTCCTCAAACAGCCTGCCTTATGGACGGGAACAATAATTGAGACCTTGAAATGGGATTGTACTATTCCAGTTTTAAAAATCAGATTTATTATGTGTTTTAATGGTATCAATATTTCCAAGTGAACAATTTTAATTAATCTACTGGATATCCCATCCATACCAACCGAAAAATTTAATTTAAGAGCAGCTATGTGCTTTATAATTTCATTGTCTGTTATGGGTCTTAAGTACATTGAGGCACTTGTGGAGGTGTTAGAGCATAGCTTAAAAGGTTGTTTTGGGTTGTTGATTTTCTTTTCCAAATTCACACCAACATTAGTAAAATATTCATTGCAAAAGTTGGACATATCAAAGTCATTTTTAAATTCCATATTATCATCATCAAAAATTCTCATTTTGAAGTTTTTGCAACTTTCACCTCCTGTTGCATTATTTACAATCTGAAAAATTTTCTTTATATTGCTTTGATTTTCTGATATTTGATTCCTATAATAGTCAAACTTAACCTTTTTTATAAGCCGGGCAAGATTATTTCTATATTTTTTATAAAAAATTTGTAGATCAGGATCAAATCTTTTTTGTAATTGTTTTTTAATTTTGTCTCTGTGTTTAATCGAGTTAACAAGCCCAGCTGTAATCCATTCCCTTGATTTTTTGTATTTATTTACTCTTTTATTACAATACTTAATTTTTGATGATTCTATAGCTTCAGAGAGTTGGGTAATGAGTTTATTGGTAGCTTCCTCGGGCTCATTTGACTGCAAGACTCCATTCCAGCTGTATGTTCTTAAATTTCGCCTCAACAACTCATAATCCACCTTAAATTTTACTTCCGACGTAACATTTTTGTCTAATTTTGTTGGGGTTGTTTGAGATGTTATATTTAACATTATAGGATAATGGTCTGCAACAAATGTACGCAATATGAATGAATCAAAATTATAATTTTCAACTTTGCTTTTTAAAAAAAAATGATCAATACAAGAATTAGAGTCATATCTAGTTGTATCTTTAATGTATGGAAGAAAACCAAAATTCCCCATCATGCAAAGGTATTCATTGACCTTAATATCATTTAAAATTTTAATGTTTATATTCACATCCCCGTGAATACTTCAATGTCATTGTGAGAATTATTCAAAAGGAATTGCTGCAAATCTTCTAACAATAAGTTGGTGTTTACATTTGGAGATTTATATAAGGCTGTTATTCCATATGATTTCTCAAAGAGTTTAAAAGTTATTCTTGTTATGGTTATTTTGGACTTGCTTAACTTTTGATGTTGAACAATTGGATTCAAGGCAGTCCTGACCAGTATGAGAACTCCATCATTTTTATTCACATCACCATTGTTGTAATAGGTAGTGTACCCTGTTATTTTAAATAAGTCTATAGAGGTTAAATTGAAACATTCAGTGAGAACAAAAATATCACAACACGACAATTTGCCTTGTTCAAAAAGAAGTAAAAATTTATCGAAATTCTCATTCGCACTTCGAATATTTAATTGCAAAATATTAAATACTCTATTACTTAAGTTAAGTTCAGTCTCCAGTTCATCCATTTCCGTCAATTCACCCAGTTTTCCTTCTACAATGTTTTCAAGGTCATCAAAAATAGCTTCTTCATCAGTATGTACCATAATCAATTTTGCTTCTCAAGATAGTCAGGAAATATTGATATGACGGGCACCTTAGATCACTAGCTTCATGTTCCACATTATGGTTAAGTTTATATTTGGCGTTTGCTTTGACACAGTAATATAACTCAATTTCCGCTAATTCCCTTTCCATTCATAATAACCTTGTCCTTCTAGAACATGAATTCTCGGATTTAAACGTGATGATTTTCAACGTGACAACGTAGCAAAAATTGAATTCTGTGCATATTTTCGACAGAGTTACATTCAGCCAAAGTACCCAATTCATGCAATTTCTCAGAAAAATTTTTTCTTTCAATATGGATTTACTCGTGAACAGCGGGTTGTACAAGAAAATATCAAGAATACTTTTATATTCCAAAATGAATGAATATTCATCTCATCACATTGAATTTATTGTTTACAATTAGACTCTACGAATTTCTGGTGAATTTATGGAATGTTACGGTCATAATTGAGAAACTGGCGGATGTTAGTGGAATTTTGTGTAGGGGATAGATTAATCATGTTTACGAAAAACTATATTCCGAAAATCACTTCATTCCACAGTTTCGTTTGTGAAATATAACTGAAAATTAAATTATTTTATGGTTTTTCGACAGCCTGGATCTTTTCAACGAAGACGAATCGGAAAAAATGGAAGATGAAAAAAGTGTTTCTTTTGACCAGAGGAATCTACGGTTAGAATATATGTACAAGTTAAAGACTCACCCTGTATGATCTATTATGATACTCCGCTGATTCGAATATCATATACTAACTTCAACAATTATTTCAATTAAGTTTTTCTTTTTTTCTCGATCGAAAAAAAAAATAATTAACTGTGATGGGTGTAATGCAACCAAAAATCGTTTTAATTTAATATCAATTCAACATCATATTGATATTAGATGGAAATATTCTCTTCATCTCACTAATTTATTGGAAATTCAAAATGAAAATGTATCCACTCATTTCTATGATATACAGGTTGTACCACCGGAGTGCCCATTAGAAGTTAATGGAAAAATAATAATTGGATCAATTCCAAATTCTGTGTGAAGATATAAGCCAAGGAGACCTTCATTAATAATATATTTCAAAATATCAATGACTTATACGCTTTCACCGGAAATGGAATCATCTTTTCTATTTCAAATGAAACACCCTGTTTATTATGACTTTTTCGGATAGATCTTCGTATACCACATTCATTTTATGTATCATTTCCCATAGCCATCTATACTCTGTTCAAATTTAAGGAGCAACAACAACAAACAGAATCGTCTGGTTTGCGCACAATAAAGCCCGTATTGGTCAAAGGGTCATAACAACCCTCCCTTCGACCGCCCTAAAAGATTGCCAGGATCGTACTCGGATCTATTGTAAGATAAATAAATGTTTTAAATCAACAATATTATCTTCTTATTTTTGAATAGATGCTATGCAATAGCTTCACCGCGGCAGTCCTAGAGTGCCACACGTTCAATTTTTGGGTATCTTTGTTTATGATTTTTGCAACGAGACACATTCTTGTTTTATACCTTAGGTATGTAGCTTTTTTTATTGAAAAGGTCTCATTTCTCATCAAACGAGATATTTTTTTCTGCAAATTTTGTTTTTATTATTCTGTGAAATGTTATGTTATGTTAATGAATATCATCAAAGTGGTGAGTAGCCTACTTCGATTTACCATCTTCACAACATTTAATTACCTCACCTATGTAGATTTCGTTATTTTATGGAATCTGTGATTTTTGTGTGAAGTAACTCGTTTTAAGGTGATTGAAACTTTGAGACACAAGAAAGAATTAAACTGAATTGAACTAGAGATTAAAACAGAAAGTGTTTTTCGAAAGTTGGAGCATAATGAGAATAAATTCTTCATACGAAAAAACAGATTCCATTAAATTCTACATAATTAAATGTTCGGTAGACGGAAGTTAAATTTCGGTGAGATTTTTTAAACTCCCTGAAAAACTGCTCATCCCCAACATTTAATCCTTTCATAAAATACAAAGAACAAATATTTCCTTTGATGGGACATGAAAATGAGTCTTACCTTCGCTCCCAGATTCCATAAAATTAAGAAAAGTTACAAGGAATAACACAAAAAGCGTGTCTCAAAGTTTCAAGTATAATCTAGATTTTTAGATTTTTTTCAAATTAAATAAAACAAACATGAAATCTACTTGATGTTAGATAGATTAAAACAAACTTAATTACTCACCAGTTTATTGCGATCCATAATTTTTTTTGTCAAAACAAATATTATACCATATATAAAGATATAAACACTGGAAAACTTATAATTTCAATTTTTAATCGAATTATTGAAAGAACAGTCATCTTCATCGACTCACTTTTTTCAGTTTCTTTTTTGATTTTGAGAATGTTTCTATTTTGTCTGACAGGATGAAGTAGATATAGGTACCTATATTCTTCTTACACCAACTTTTTTGTTCCACTCGGTATCGCAATCCATTCGTCACGAAATATGTATTCATTTTCGTTTTTCACGAAATATTCTCGAAATATCAATGGTTAAGAAAAATACCAGAATAGTTATTTTCCTATCAAGTGCAGAAAGTTTTACTTTTCCGTACGAGATTGCAATCGAGTACGGGAAAGATACTTTCTACACAAGATAGGAACATTAATTTTTTCACGACCCCACACTGAAAATATATGTTTTATTTCAACATACAAAACATTCCATGAAAATCCATATGGACATATCATAATTCAGTTTATTCTTTAATGAAAGTGTGCGGAAAAAACCCCTGCTAATACTTGCCCGCACTAGTGCGGGAAAGTGACACTTTCTAAACTAAAATGAGTACGGGAAAGTGGGTGAAAACGCACGGTCGTAGAAAAAAGTACTTTTTACCTGTTACAAAATTTCAGAATTGTTTTTTCATATGTAGAATGAATGTAGAAACACTTTTAAAATGACCAAACAAGTTGAGATCATACCAGTGGTTTGAAACAAAAATTCTTCAATTTAATATTTCGTGATTTCAATAAATCATGACCGATTTTGTTCACTTCAGAACCACGACACTCATATCTTTACAACGCAATGAGAATATTTTTGGCACATAGAAATTCCAATCTTGTAGAAAATTCAAGTTCGTTTCTAGATATGTGATCAAATTCGCTGAGGCTACGAGTATAATGAAAAAACTTGACATACATATGTATATCGTGACATCAGAAAATAAAAAATTGAATAATATGCGTCAAGGTGCAAGTTGTGATTACTGCTGCACAACTGGATCGACTCAAGGTTACATGTCAGAAGTACAAGAACGTCGAAAGAAAAAAGTTATGATAGATATCGTTGGATCCATCTCCAGCTATCTCCATCATGAAAATCAGAAATTCCCGAGAATGACAACTTGTATTGTATGTACACATTACATTTCTCAAGAAAAAGAGAACTTTCGTCAAAATATAAGCATGCAGATGGTAAAAACATTCGGTCCGCCCATGATCCTTCCTTCAAAGTGAGAACAGAAAAAACTACACTTCTATTCTAAAAATGAGAATACGTTAACTCACCTCTATAAACAAAATGCCGTTTTACTCGAGGAAAAAGTGACAAAACTACAAAATACGTTGTTCCCACAAAATCACAATTAATCGAAAGCGAACTGGAAAATTTGAATAAAATTTACAACGATACAACCTCGACCAAAGATCAACACCAACTGCAAAACGCTAGCCTCTCGATTAGAAACAATTCTGCAGTGCGCGTCGCAGAGTCATGGCCTCCGATTTCAACCAATCAGAGTCTTTATATTGTTGTCGGGTGACTAGCGTGCATAGACTTGTTATGTAGATGGACTACGTTCTAGAGAGAGACTGTGAACGTCCGAGTGAGATGGAGAAATAAAAGGAAAAAGAAAAGACAAACTTGGGAAGTTAACGATCAATTTGAACTGTTTGGTTTGCTTTTCTTGGAATTTCCATTATAAATAAAGGTTTGAGATTATTTTTTTAAAGTTCTATTAAAGATTATCAATAATGAGTTGTGTTGCGTATAACTTAGTTTCGACTACCTATAGTCCGTTTCAGAATGATTGTCATCAGAGCAAGCCATGGAATTCCAGCCGGGGCTTTATTTCTAGTTACAAAAAGTTACTAAAAATTTCTCTGTGTTCATCATAGATAGAAATACATCAATATAACCTATAAAATGATTGAATATATTTTCAAGGCAAATGAATTTGAAGAATTTTTGTGAGATTATAATATTTTTTATCATTGTTGTATTGAAAAATCTTCAAACTTAGCTTCAATTGCAAAAGAGAAACAGGCTGAGATAGATGATGACTAAAATGTACACACCCACACAATTTCGCTGTAGATCAAGCATGGGAATTCAGGATTGATGATGAAAATAGCGTGGAATGCTTCAATATGAAATCTTGCAGGATTTCGAGGAACTCCAATGTAGAGATATCATTCATTAAATAATTAAGACTTCATCAACGATAAAAGTTCGTTCTCTATGAAATCCCTTCAGCAATCTTTTCATTCTTGATATGACTATCGAAAATTCAGCCCTGTGTTATTTTTTCTGAGTATGGTGGAACAAAAAGTATAAAGCTGACCTGACTTTACAATTTCATAACAAAGTTGTTGAAACAAATAGAAAATATTTGTTGACAAATTGTGAATCATTTGAAGTGTGAAATGCTATAAAATAGATCACTTATTTGTATTTATTAATATGTTCTGTCCATTTCATGATTCATTAAATAATATACCAAATTGATTTTGATTAAATTTCAGTTACTTTTCAGGCAGTTCAAAAACAACAAACTGATTAATTCATTGTTTTTTATTTTAGAAATAATACGTCGAATAATGTCTTTTTGAATCATGTGGAATAGATTTCCATCCACTGCTCACTCATGACTGCCTTCTCTTTTCTCCCAAATTCATCTGACAGGTCTAGGTGAAAACTGAAAATTTGAGACTCGTTTATTTATCAGAGAACACCTCGAAAAAGTAAATGATTGTTACCTGAATAACTAGCAAAACGCGATTAATACTGGTAGAAATACCTGCTGCATTGTTGAAAAACTAGCAGTACCGACGATAAACTACTTCGCGTTCCCTTATAGTTGGGCGAGGACAGAGGTATCTTGAAGAATTCCAGCCATTTTCAATTCAGTAATAATAATTCAAATCCAAAACTAATTTGTCGATTTAATCAAGAACATGAGCATACAGAAATAAATTCGAAATATATTCAGGAGGTTAATTCAAACTCTGAAACGTCAAAACTTAGTGTTTTTAATCAACACCAACCTAAATCCTAGAACTCAAAAGTTACTGATGGGATATTACCAACATATTTTCGAGATTCCACAGCCGCCCGAGATGCCAACATGGAGGTAGAAGAAGGGGAGGTAACATATCCTATGTTTCCCTTGCTATGAAAGTGTCACCAAAAATCCGCCATGTTGCGGAGCCAAAAATATGGCGGGAATTTTGTATATTTGAATTTTTACAATTCGAAGTTTGTTTTATTCTCTTTTAATGACCAAAAGATGAATAAATAATGATCGAAACCAATCAAGGAGTCAAAATATCATAAACAATTGCTTCTAATGAATTGGTGAGTTGAATTACGTACGGAATGAATGATTTGTTCCTGTTACTAATCATACATTCTATTTTTTCAATTAAGGTACATACAAATTCAGATAATATGCAACGAAACAAATAGGTAAATTATCTCGTTAATCTCTCGTTAATATCTCTCGTTAATTATCAATTAAAATTGTATGCAACAATAATTAAACCATGTATTTACAAACGTCAAAAAATTTAACTTTTCACCATTAATTGGCGAGTAAGATAAGCATATGCTGTACAAGAAACCATTTCTTATATGTTTTTCCACTACATACAACTGCCAAAACCAACGAACGAATAATAAATAAGGTCAAAATTGCAGAACCTACAGTTTGAAATACCTCGAAGTCGGCCATCTTGGGGTGCCAAATCCGGATTTGTTTTGGTGACACTTTTCAAACGTTATGCCCCCTCCACTTTCTTTACCTCCATGGATGCCAATCATTTTGAAACGAACTATAATCGATTTCAAGCGAATAACCGGTTATCATTGGTAATTACCAACTGCATTCAAGCGCTTTTGGTCATTCAGACAGGTCATTCATTTGAGTAAGGGCTATAACCAAAGGAATAACCAACAATAACTGCGGTATTTACCGGTTATTCGCTTGAAATCGATTCATATGTGTGTGTCTCAACTTGTACCTAGTACTGTTCGTTTCATGGTTAGATCTGCGTGAGTCCTGAGGGAGGTTGCCTTTGCCTCATATTAATTCTGAAAAGCTATGTAACGATCTTTAGGTTAATCTGCCTCACAGAAAAAAAAAACATGGGTATGGTTTATAGCAGGCCTCTTCCACTACAATATGAATCTACTGAAAAACACACCAACAGGTTTCGAGGAAATTCTCAGGACTGAAAGAGACTATCATTGAAAGAAGAAGGATTGAGCTTTTCTCAAGAGAAATTTGTGTGTTTTTGATTACTGTAAAATTATATTTTATTTTTCGTAAAACTGTACTTATCCTACTCTGAATAAAGGATTTCTTATCTGCAACAATTATAACAGAAGATTGATCAGCGAGATGTTACAAATAAGAAAGCACAATACTGTAAATTACAGAGAGGATATACAAAACTTAAGTATTATTTACAGCAATATCTTATGAAGTAGTATTATGCTGACACGAAATTGAGAAGTCTGTTTTGGGCGTTTGTTATTCATATATCTAAAAAAGAAGAAGAAGAAACGTCAATTTTCATATATTCTTGACTGGTAAACCTTCCTATCATGTTTATGTTACCACATGTGTCACAGATATCTTGGTCTATAGCATTTTCCGTATTGTTTATGTTTTTGAAAGATTTTAAATGAGAGAAAATGAATATATTGTAAGAAGTAGAAAAATATCAACTAAACTGCTTATTATGAGGTTTGTACTGAAACATCTAGCCAAAAAAAAATGTTCATTTATCGTTTGCTATTTTAGCCTTGAGAAAGAAACTATTCAGGGTTTCGAAACGTCGGCAATATAATAAATATAGTTTAGAGAATTACATTATTTTCATTGTCCAGATTCCTGTTAGAAAAAATAATTAATTAGTATTCAGAGGTTTTCCTGATCTTAAATCGGGTAATGTTATGGAGCGATTTATTTGTGAACGAGATATTCTTGATAATGGTGTATTTGTTGAAACATTATTTGGGCTATTTCCATTATCTATGATCTATGTGGTTGGTTGTTACCGACGTTTCGGCAAGCATTCGCCTGCCGTCATCAGGCCGTCAACAGTATAGATAATGGAAATAGCCCAAATAATGTCCCAACAAATATTCCATTATCAAGAATATCTCGTTCACAATAATTATACTTTTTGTGTTAGAGGTCACCTTGACTTTTTCTACCTGGTATGCGCAGTAGGTTAGGTTAGGTTAGGTCTGGTTCTAAAGGTGAGCTTCAAGTAAGAAGACGACTTCTTGTATATTTTTGGAAGGTTCTAGGACTTCCGGTTTTTCTGGAAGTGACATCAACCCTCGTTTTTCAAATGGGAAAACCCATTTTTTATTGCATATTAAATAGATTCTCCATTGAATTCTGAGTCTTTTTGATTCTAAAAGTTTGTCTGTTGAAATACAGACAACTTCGAGGTTTTTTCATTAAAAATTCTCATTTTTGAGAATCTCCGAGAAGAAAGGCTGATGCTTCTTTTCCGATAGCGTGATTTTCCGAATATGACACAGGAGGTCACAAATTCTTCGACAAAGTTAGAAGTGACGAAACATCAAAAATCGTTTTTTTCTAATTGGAACCCCATTTTTCGAAGCATTTCCGAAATCTTCGTCAAAAAATAATAGGAGCATATGTCCAAGACTTTTATCCCAAAATGAATGTTTTTCGAGATATTCAGGACAAACGATTTTGTTTTCAATTTTCAATCTCATTCCGAATGTGTTTTTTTACTGGAAAATAATTAGCGGTGAAGTGATATTTTCGAAAATCTCTGTTATCGAAATAGTATATTCTAAAACAAGTGGCAGAATGAGCTTCTATTCCAACACGAATGCGAAGTTCGAAAACGAGCGACGAAGGAGCGAGTTTTCGATAGCATGAGTGTTGGAATTGCCTTCTGCAACGAGTATTAGACGATATTTTTTCTATTTCAGTCAATTTTTGTGAAATACTCTCGAAATTCAAATAAAAATTCAGGTTAGTGACTTTTATATTTCATCTTGGAGGTTGGTGTGACTTACGGAATTTGAATTGAAAATTGAGAGGATCTGATGTCAGTACTGGACAACTACAAAACGAAATATATACCTAACTGAAAACAATGCTGTAATGAGTTTCATTACAGGTACTACTTTTAGTACTGTAATGAACTCATTACGATACTGAAATAGAGAAAAATATTTTCTATAGTTCAGACGTGTTAAGTTCTTGAATTATCATCTGTAATGCGAGAGCAACAATTAGTTTAAATTTCTCAATTTGAGTATTAGTGAAGTCAATGTAAAAAACTCTCAGGAATGCAGAAAAAATAATTTGTAATCATTTTTAATGCCTTTGAAAGAATAATTAACAGAACATGTGACAATTTCATTACTGATAATTCAAATTTCCCTACAACGACAAAAAAGAAGTTCTCCAGAATAAAGAATTTGCGGAAATTATCCTAAACTTAAAAAAATGAAAAACTGAACTATTCTGAACTATTAGAAAATATTTTCTGGATAACAGAGATTTCCAAAAATTTCACTTGACCGCAATTATTTTCCAGTGAAAAAACACATGATAATAAGATTGAAAATTGAAGACAAAACCGTTTTTTCTGAATATCTCGAAAAATATTCATTTGGATAAAAAGTCTTTGAAGAAGATTTCGAAAAAATGAGGTTCCAATTTGAAGAAAAAGATTTTCTGATGTTTCATCACTTCTAACTTTGACAAAGAATTTGTGACTTCCTGTATCATATTCTGAAAATCACGCTATCGGAATAGAAGCATCGGCCTTTCTTCTCGGAGATTCTCGAAAATGAAAATTTTTCTCGGGAAAATTCAAATTTTTAGAATCAAAAGACTCTTTCCATTTGAAAAATGAAAGTTGATGTCACTTACGGAAAATCCGGAGGTCCTAGAACCTTCAAAAAATAAAGGAGAAGTCGTCTTCTTACTTGAAGCTCGGCTTTAGAATTTCAATCCTGAATCTTGTGTCTTTCCTAAAAATATTCTAGAGCCATATTGGTGAACAACCCTGTATAAGATACGATACGATATATAATGTATCGATACTTTCAGTGTGATTCGATTTCAGTATCGATACTACTTATTTCGATACATTACGATCCAGAGTATCGCCCAACAATAATTCCTCCCTCAAAACCAACCAAAGATAGTCAAATTCTCATTTTAACTCGAAAATAAATATTTTCAATAATTTGTTTATTGTTTTTTTTTTACATCTGATGTCAAAAAATTTGAGAGCATCTGTGGCTCAAGATTCGAAAAATAACATACATTTGATCAAAAAGGTGGTCACTGAGAAAAAGCGTGCAAACAAAATCTCAATGCGTTCTGTTAATTCCGATATTCCAGTTGAAAGAGTAAATTTTCGATCAGGGGCTTCGAAGTCATGTACAATACTTCAAATACCTTCTTGATGTTCAAACCTGAGGACACATGAAAAAACGGACAATTTATTAATACCGAATTAGAAATCTTGAAAAAATATGAACGAAATTAATTCTTTCAAAACGATGATAGGTATAGTCCGTTTCAAAATGATTGGCATCTCGGGCGGCTGTGGAATCTCGAAAATATGTTGGTAATATCCTATCAGTAACTTTTGAGTTCTAGGATTTAGGTTGGTGTTGATTGAAAACACTAAGTTTTGACATTTCAGAGTTTGAATTAACCTCCTTTCGAATTTATTTCTGTATGCTTATGTTCTTGATTAAATAGAAAAAATAGTTTTGAATTTGAATATTTCTCAAGTATTACCGAATTGAAAGTGGCTGGAATTCATCAAGATACCTCTCGCCCCGCCTAACTACAAGGAAACGTGAAGCAGTTTTCGTCGGTATTGCGAGTTTTTCAACAATTCAGCAGGTTTCTGCCAGTTTTAATCGCGTTTTGCTAGTTATTCAGGTAACAATCATTTACTTGTTCGAGGTGTTTTCAATTTTTTCGAATAAATAAATAAGTCTCAAATTTCAGTTTTCACCTAGAACTTTCAGATGAATTTTGGAGAGAAAGAAGGCAAGACAAGTCATTAACGGTCAGGAGTGAGCAGTGGATGGAAACCTATTCCACATGATTATACCTTCAAAGAGACATTATACGACGTTATTCTTTCTAAAATCAGAAACAATGAATAAATCAGTTTGTATATATTTTTTGAACTGCCTGTAAAGTAACAGAGTTTTAATCAAAATCAACATTTGGTATATTATTTAATGAAACATGAAAAAGACAGTATTAATAAAAATACAAATAATAGTGATCTATTTTATAGCATATCACACTTCCAATGATTCACAATTTGTCAACAAATATTTTCTATTTGTTTCAACAACTTGGCTATGGAATCATAAAGTTATGTCAGCTTCATTATACTTTCTTTTCCTCAATACCTACTCAGAAAAAATGACACAGGGTGAGAACTTGGCTGAATTTTCGATAGTAATCAAGATTCCAAAATTTGCGGAAGAGTCTTCATAGAGAACGAACTTTTAGTTATCCTTGATTATTTAATGAATGATATCTCTACATTGGAGTTCCTCGAAAGCCTCCAAGATTTCATGTTGAAGTATTCCACGCTATTTTTATTATCAATCCTGAATTTCCAATTCCCATGCTGGATCTACAGCGAAATAGTGTGGGTATGTATATTTTAGTCATCATCTCTTTTGTAATTGAAGCTGAGTTTGAAAATGTGTCCAACAATGACGAAAATAATATTATTCCAAAAAAACATCTTCAAATTTATTTGCCTTGAAAAATATATTCAATCATTTTATAGGTTATATTGATATATTTCAATCTATGATGAACCCACAGAAATTTTTAGTTACTTTTTGTAACTAGAAATAAAGCCCCGGCTGGAATTCCATGGCTTGCTCTGATGACAATCATTTTGAAACGGACTATAATTGAATCCTCTGGTTTCAAAACCCGACAACTCCATTTTTGGTGAATAATGAGTTAGATACAGAAATGGATTAGTTTTCTCCTCTTGCACAATCCAGTAAAATATTAAAATTCAGAACCTAATAAATCCGACAGAAGTTGGCTTTGAAATATGAGGTTGGTTTCATAACCCGACAAATCCAACATTGATGTGAAGATTGGCGTATACTGGATAAACTACGGTGTTTCTCTGAGATCCTGGAAAAATACTCTAATGCCTCAGAAAATGTCAGTACTCCGGAACCGGCAAACCTATGCGAACCAGCCGAAGAACTATCAGATTTTTGAATAGTCTTAATTGTTAGAATATTTTGTTTGTATTAAAAATGGAGCAATGAAAATGCGATACCGATAACTGAATATAATAATTGTAACCATCATCACGATCTCTAATGAGAAATTTCAAACTTCTGCCCATGCAATTAAGTTTCAATTCCTGACAAATCCATTTTATTCATCTGATTCATTGCGATATTTATCGATTTTTTTTTAATACAGGGTTGTTTTTCAACTGAGAGACCTAATGTTCAAACAAATGCGGCGTTTTTTCAGGAAAAAAGCGATTCAAACATATCGGAACAGTTTTTTGAGATTTTCCAACATTTGTCCTAAGGATTTGTCGAGTTTTGAAACTAGAGGATTCAATTATCTCATCAAATTTAATTCCTACGGAACACATAAAATTTTAAAAATTCCTTTCATTCGAGAACAAATTGATTTAACATAATTAAATACGTTTTTATCATCAAAACCTCTACCAACCAACAAAAATTTTATGAGGTGTCTGGTATCACTATGAAAATAATGAGTGGGTTCGTCAAAATTATCGCATGAATATTCGAAATTGAGGATTAAACCATAACCTCCTTCAATTAACAAGCCGCGAACAGCTGAGATGTGGCAAAGCAGCGGAAGGCCGAGAAGTTTCTGACGCCATTCGTGGACGCCTTGTTGTTTGTTGTGTTTGTGAATTAATGGTGACTGTTCGTACTGATTTTACCAATCCAGTATTGAATTTCGGGCATGAGTCCTGGTTAGTCATCGAACAAAACCAGTTCACGAAATGTGGAAATACATTTTCTATTGCAAAAGTGGAAAAAACTACATTGAAACCCACATAAAAACAGTTGAACACAAACGAGCAGTGTCAGCAGCAAGTTCGAATATTTCAAGAAATAAGAATTTGGAGAATTGATGGCATTTATCCTGGTTCCAGGTTGGAAAGAAATGGTCACATTATTTGTGAAGTGAATTGTGCCCAAAAGAAAAATTCTGTGTGTGTGAATGAAGTGAAATTTCATCTTTCATCTGGTGTCCTGTGAAAGAAACTTCTCATATTTCGAATCATGCCAAATGAATGTTGTGTACCCGGCTGCAAGAGCAATTACAAGACTTCAGGAAACAATTATGTTAGTGTCGTTTCGTTTCCAAAAATGAAGAACTGTATCAATATCGTGGATTAGGCAATTCCAAGAGAAAATTGCGTTTCTGATAAATTTAGTTTGGTTTCCGAAATTCATTTCCATGAAAACGATATCTTGAAATTTTTATAAAGTTTTATTAGCTGATGAAACCAATGAGACGTCAACAACTCAAGGAAAAAGCAGTTCCTTTATTTTTTCCAAACTTACCGTTTTATTTATCTAAAAAAAATTCTCAAACAGAGAACTAATCCCCAGTTTAGAAAAGATGGAACGATTGACTGAAACAATAATGATATAAATGTTTTTTTCAATTTGGATTCGATTAAAGATTATGATGACCTAAAAAATAACTCGACAACAAAATCTACTTTTTTATTACATTTTGGAGAGACTATAACAGTAAATGTTTTAATAACAAGTGAGACCCTTCAGGTAAAAATTTTCATTAAAGATTCTGAATTATCATCTAGATTTGAAATGGATCCTACCTTATATCTCAAGATTTCAAGGTGGTCCCAACTTACAAATGAACTTTCTCGGTATAAATGAATATTATGTAGATGAACGAGGTTTGGAAGGTCCGGATGCTGAATTGTATAAATTGAGCAAATCTTTATATTTATTAGAAACATTTTTGTAAGGGGAAGCGAATGAAAATTTTGAAAAAACTGTGACATTTCAGATGGTGGCGGATCAAATGTGACAAATATAATAAAAAAAAACCGAATTATTCATCATGTATCATAGTTTTGACATTTATTCTAGGTATATTCTCAATCTCCCCTAATTATTTATGTTTATTTCTTCAGCTATAGTTATTAAGTTCAGAGATTTTATTTATGTTCTGTTATTAAATTTTGTACATGAAGATATTAAAATGATTTGGATCTCAAGTTTTTCTCAGATTTACCTAGGTATTATGTTGATTACATTGATTCAAATACAAAATTTTGTGGCATGAGATGACCCTACAACTTCTCTTTGGTTCTTGCTGAACAACAAATTCGATATGAAATGTGCTGTATTGTCAAAATACAGATGCTTCTATACAGATCAAATAATTTCATTCAATTGATATCCACCAGTTATAATAAAAATGATTAATCAAACCAATTCATTGGTCAAGTAGGATTTAGTATTGTTGCTTCTAGGTATTTGATTGTATTTAAAATATTCCATATCGACTATTCGACAATTAATTGAAATATATTTGAAAATCGCGCTCCTATTATAACGAATTTACTGCGGCCGTCCGAAGTCCCAGTCGCCCTTCCGGATCCTTCATTTGCGGCGTTGCCACATTTTGTTCACGGCTATGTGTTTAAGATGGCTGTGATTAAACCCCAAATCTCTATGAATTCAGTTCAAACACCGCGTTTCTTGTCCCGACTCGTTCCATATGTTATTTATTAGTTCAATGTTTGCGACAGCACCAACAAAAAAATATTCGTTTCTGCTCATCTATTTATTGCCCCAATAAAGTTGCGGAATTGGGCGGCATCAAAACAAGAAATATCCAGCATGTATGAAAAATTAAAAACTGGCATGGCCTATGTTTTTTCAAGAGACGTCACCGGCCGACACCGATAAAAATCGCCACTTCGCGGCACGTTTGATCTTATCATGCAGGTGGTCCATCTACGAGAGTTCGTAAACAGAGAGGATGTTCGGCGCGCAGTTGCCAGTGCTACGATTTCTTCCCGAAGTTTCATGAAGATACATTTTGAAATGTATGAATCTAGGAAACTCACCAATTCGCATATTTTAGGATACTTCTCTCAGATTGTATGCCATCTAATCTTCTATTTCAGTATATCAGAACTGCAAATAAGCGGCTGATTAAGCTGCAAAAACGATTCATAGTACCTCATTCAAGGAATAAAAGTTTTCGTGATTTTTTATGAATGGAGTGTTACAAATATTTTCGGGATTTCCTTCGAAAGCACAATGAAATAGTTATTTGTTA
Source organism: Hippodamia convergens (assembly GCA_038502775.1). Classification (NCBI taxonomy): domain Eukaryota; kingdom Metazoa; phylum Arthropoda; class Insecta; order Coleoptera; family Coccinellidae; genus Hippodamia; species Hippodamia convergens. The sequence continues at coordinate 82,056,913 of CM076607.1, forward strand.
TACAAGTGCAGAAGGCATCGATTTACCCAATGATTGCCGATTGTCCATGGGCGTGCGTCATATGAATGTTTAAGCAACATTCCATGAAAAGGTTTCTGAACAAGCAGATCGACCGTTTTTTCATGATGAAGGTACATTACAATTAAATATAATGGAAAGAATTCCTTGAACAACTACTGTAAACTTATCAACAAATGATAATGACAAAACGAAAACAACTTGAAAAGTTACAAAATAGTGAGTGGCAAAAAAGTTTTAATTGAAATTATCCAAAAAGGTACATTTATCAAAATAGAACATATTTGTTGGGATTTGATAACTGAATCTACTAGCAAAAATCTCCTGCTAAGAGTACTTGTAGTTTTATTTCACGTATGAAGCAGATTTTATGGAATTTTCCGAATTTCACCTGAAGATGATCGTATATAAAGATGAAACTTTCAGGAAATATTCTTATTGGGACTTGCTTTTGAATGTTCTTGCTAAAAGGACTCTGGAGTTTATTTCACTTTTGAAGCAGAATTTGATGGATTTTTCCAAATTTTCACCTGAAGTGGATCATGTATCAAGATGAAACTTCCAGGAAATATTCTTGTTCTGATTTCCTTTCGAATACTACTAGTGAAAAATTTCTACCTAAGATGACTTGGGGTTTGTTTCACCTTTGAAGCATAATTTGATGGAGTTTTCCAAATTTCCACCTGAGGATGATCGTGTATCAAGATGAAACTTTCAGGAAATATTCTTATTCTGATTTGCTTTCGAATTCTCCTAGTGAGAATTTATTTATTTATTGAAACACATATTACAATGCATATATGGTTTAACGGGTAACCCCCCATTGGTACAAGGATGAAAACAAATTTACAGAAATCATCAAATAATTTCACAAATACATCGTGTAGTATTCCCAATAAAAAAAACAATTGAAAAGAAAAAATGTAAAATATACACCACCAAGAGAATACAATTAAAGTTCCAACAACTCCATAACCATTCATGTCTCCTAATTCAATACTGAATCGACGTCCTCAACAAATTTTTGACTTCAGATTTGAACTTATTCAAAGAACCCTCAAAGAAATCGATATCATTTCCCAACGTACTGACAAGATGTAACACTCTATTCATAAAAAAAAATTGCATTATAATTGTTATTACTCAAAGAACACCGAAACAAAGGAGTATTCCTTGTTATTCGACCAGGGACATTGAAATTTATCAGACTTAAGAGCTCAGGGCAGTCCAATGTCTCTTGCTAAAAGGACTCTGGAGTTTATTTCACTTTTGACGCAGAATTTGATGGAATTTTCCGAATCTTCACCTGAGGATGATCATGTATCAAGATGAAACTTCCAGGAAATATTCTCATTCTGATTTGCTTTCGAATACTACTCACGAAAATTTCTTGCTAAGAGATCTTGGGGGTTTATTTCATTATTGAAGCAGAATTTTCTGAATTTTCTCCTGAAGATGATGATGTATCAAGATGAAACTTCTGAGGAAATATTCTCATTCTGATTTGCTTTCGAATGCTCTTAGAGAAAATCATTTGCTAAAAGAACTTGGGAGTTTATTTCACTTTTGAAGCAGAATTTGATGGAATTTTCAGAATTTTCACCTGAAGATGATCATGTATCGAGATGAAACTTCTAGGACATATTCTTATTCTGATTTGCTTTCGAATACTATTCGCAAAAATTTCTTGATAAGAGGACTTATTTTTTTTGCATTCCTGAGAATTTTTTACGTTGACTTCACCAATGCTCACATGGAGAACTTTCAACCAATTGTTGCTCTCGCATTACAGATGATAAGTCAAGAACTTAACTCGTCTGAATTATAGAAAATATTTTCTCGATAACAGAGATTTCCAAAAATTTAACTTCATTGCTAATTATTTTCCTTTAGAAAAACTCATTCGGAATGAGATTGAAAATTGAAGAAAAAATCTTTTTCCTGAATATCTCGAAAAATATTCTTTTTTCGATAAAAGTCTTGGACGTATGCTCCTATTATTTTTTGACGAAGATTTCGAAAAAATGGGGTTCCAATTTGAAAAAAATGATTTTTTGAAGTTTCATCACTTCTAACTTTGAGAAGGAATTTGTGATCTTCTGTATCATATTCTGAAAATCACGCTATCGTAAAAGAAGCATCAGCCTTTCTTCTCCTAGATTCTCAAAAATGAGAATTTTTGATGAAAAAAACCTCAAAGCTGTCTGTTTTTCAACAGAGTTCAATTTTGAGATATTTTTTTCGTATTTCCTCATTCAAAGAGAATTTTCTCTGGAAAATTCAAACTTTTGGAATCAAAAAGACTCAGAATTCGATGGAGAAACTATTCATGCAATGAAAAATGGGTCTTCCCATTTGAAAAACGAAAGTTGATGTCACTTCCGGAAAAATCAGAAGTTCTAGAACCTTCAAAAAAATATACGAGAAGTCGTCTTCTTACTTGAAGCTCACCTTTAGTATTTCAATCCTGAATCTTGTATCTTTCCTAAAAATATTCTACATATAGAGCCATATTCGTGAATAACCCTGTATAAGAGAGTTCTGCAACATTTAACCAACGAAATTACGCAATAATATAGTGAAAGGATAATAAAAGATCGTTTATTATTACTGTTTTTATTTTTAAACACCAACAATTGATATCTCCCGAAGTGCTATATCAGGCATTAATGTGTACGAACAGATATTTAGATTGCCATACCTGCAATATAATCAAACGTTTATTATCTTAAGTTAAGTTCGTTGTGCAATCTGAATGACATTTGAAGTTTTCTGAAATTCAAATGACAAATTTCACGTAGAGGGTGATTCACTTATCTTGGTAACCTCAATTTTCTCAAAAACCTCCGAATATTTTTTCATTCTGTGAACGGCATTTTGAACAAGTCAATGTCGACTTGAGATGCGCATAAAAATCTGCGGAATAAATAAAGACGCCAGGCGCTGCGGAGCTATCAAAAATTTTGTCTCCAGGGACATACCTTTTTCATCATGTCATTCGAAAGGTAATTTTATTCTGAATTTTTTTTTCGAATACAATTTTTATCCATTCCTAACCGTAAGCGATCTGCAGCGTGTTTTATGTCGATTCTATTCCCTTTATTTTTTTCTGTATTGTGGTAGTATGCCTTCATTTGGAGACATGGATATGTTTCGTTTGTTATTAAATAAAATGTTTATTGATATAAGATATAATATTCAATGAATAAAATAATAGATAAATAGTTACAGAGCCTCCGTCATTTTACGGAACATAATCAAATTCAAGTCATCTAGCCATTATGATCCATACACAAGTTATATCATCTCCCTATTTCATTATAAGTCACTTTGCTCAAAATATAAGGGTCCATTCATTTTCGAATTCTTAATCTCAATATCTCTTCACAATGGTAGCGTTGTGACATAGAGCCCCATCTTCCTGTATCCACACATTTAATCTTATTCAAAGAGGCAAATTGTTCAGAAAACTAGCCTTCTTGAATTCAAATCACAAAATCATATCTATGTCTCCAAATCAAGGCATACTACCACAATACAGAAAAAAAATAAATGGAATAGAATCAACATAAAACACGCAGATTTTTATCCGCATCTCAAGTCGACATTGACTTATTCGAAACGCCATTCACAGAATCAAAAAATATTCGGACGTTTTCGAGAAAATTGGGGTTACCAAGATAAATGAATCACCCTGTACATCAGATGGCTTTCAAAAATTTATTTGACCAATCTGAATATTATACGACATACGATACATTCTGAAGTTCAAATGACTAAGCTGCAGAAAAGAGATGATCGATAAGACAAAATTCGATATTCCTTTTTCCAATTTTTATTTTCGGAATATTTCTCAACGTAGTTTTACGGCGTTATCGTTCCGAAGTAAAATTACCCAACAACCCTGAAATCGTTTATGTCCACATTTCGACGAACCGATATAATTTAAAGTCACCCTGTATATGAATTCTTCATGTCGTATTGAAGGAAAAAATTCGGCCGTCTCATGGACCACATAATGAAAGATTTCCTAAATAAATATTTTCTTTTCAAATATTCATTTCTACGGATCCATTTTCCCGCAACATAAGGAAAAACGATCCGATGATAAAAAACACAAAAAATTGTTTGTGCTCCATTTTTTATATTGACAACACATGTTTCCACATCGGGTCATATTAAGCTTAACGCGCCGGTGAGGCCGTATATAGATTTTTGGTTAGGACATTTTTTCTTTATATACGATGATAATATATTCTCTGAAACATCATTTTTATCAAGTGCATTTTCATTTTAGTAACGTCGACGATAGTTGGATATGTACTATCGTAGAATATTCGTACGAATCAACGATTATATCGATTCCATTTCTCCTATTTCATATTCTTTGTTGACTAAACTACTAGAAATTGTCTTCTTACTTGAAGTTCACCTTCAGAATTTCAATCCCGAATCTTGTGCCTTTCCTAAAGATATTCTATAGAGCCATATTCGTGAATAACCTTGTATACTGATATAAGCTATATACCTATCAGGTGGTATCACGCCGGTTCGGTCACCTGACAACAATATAAAGAATCTGATTGGTTGGATATGTGAACGTACTCTGGGATCTTGATATTTTTGTCGACGACCATTTTGATTCACATGCAATCGAACTTGTGTGAACCTAATTTTCGAAATTTGGATTTAGATTTTTATCGGCATAATATCATGGTTTATTGTGCGTGTATGCCTTTGTGAATTTGAACCACAGCGAAGTTTTTCACCAGGTGAGTTCACTCATTCCATATTAAAAAAAAATAATTAATTAATTTGATTGTTTTCAATTTGAAGAGAATAATGAATCGACATCATTATCTCTTGATGTTTGGTTATTTACCTATGGATGTTTCTTTTAATGAAAAATCGGTTTACATAAATAATTGTCATTTTCGGGAAACTTGCGATTTCGAGAATTTCAGATATTCATGATTGTCTGAAAATTGCAAGTAGGTAGGTACTTGGTAAACTTCCCAACATCAGATACTACGTGAATTCACTGAGGATTCTATGTGCTATCAACATACTTATAGGTAAATTTGTTATACTTGGTGGGTTTCACAAAACCTTACTTTAAATCAAACCAAGAGAATTGATTCGAAATTTTCACAAATCTCTGGCTGCAACCAACTGAACTGTTCTTGATCGGGTAATCAAAGTTTTGTAAAACCAACCCCTCGGAGATTGTGAGTTCTCCTTGAATTATCAAAATGTTTTCCTTGATACCTATCTACACATTTCCAGTTTTGAGTGCAAATGTGCAATATCGTTACCTACCACTTATTTTTAATTATTATAATGTAAAACTTGATTGATCTGTCTAGACCCTATTATTCAGAGCGTATTTTAACGAAAAGATTTGAAACTGGAAATCGAATAAAATATATCGTTGAAATAAGTTTACTTACGACTTTTTAATAATAATCATTGAGAACTAGAATCTTCCGGTTTTTTTTAGCTCGAAAGGTATTTGCTTACCACAGATTTGGGAAGTTTTCATTGCTTATACACTTCGCGAAACAATTGAAGGAACAGAATAATTTTCATCATTTTTTTTTCCAACAGGCTGTATCTCAGTAAAAAATGGTCGTATAGAAAATAAAAAACCAACTTCTGAAGCTTGAAGACTCTAGTTTCTGAAATAATTGATAAGCAATTTTTCAGAGTACCGGTGGCCAGAGAATCATGAGATAAAGCAAGAAAAAATTTTTTTTTTTTATTTTTCGAATTTTTATTTTTTTGCTCTACGCTCAAGGAGAATTTTGTCGAGCTATACCGATGCAAATGTCGCATAACCTGTTCATTCAGCTCTAATTTTCTTTTTAACACTTTCGAGATATTCAGTTTTGAATGCAAAAAGATCATTTTTCACTCAACTGCCGATATCTCCGGAAATTCTGGTCGCCCAGCGAGCCGAAAGTCGATTTCTTTTTCTAGAAAAATCTGTTTTGTTCAACTAAAAAAATTTTTTTCCACCTGTCACATGAACGTAGAAAAAAAGCACAAAAATGTCATTTTGCAATTTTTTGGTTGATATACTGTATCATCTTCAATATTGGAGGGAAAGCTTAAGTTAAAAAAAAATTTGGCCGTGGGCAAGTTAGGAGTATCAACTTTAAATTCATTTCATGATTTTTTCTGAGGAAAATGAAGGTTTGAATGGATCCAGTGTCCAAAGTTCCAGTGGAGGTAGATCAGAAATGGTCTCTTGTTTCTTTTAATAAGAATTTTTCATTATTTTAATTTTAGAACAAAAATTGAAGAAATTCTTCGAATGTTCATATTTTTTCCAAATTTCGGAAATTTTTGAAAATAAAAATTTTTTTTTTTTAATGCTTTATTAAAAAGCTTTCGGGTGAAAAGTGAAGAAATAATGTATTTGTTGATTGATTAAGAAAATTAGGTCTAGTTCAATCGGAAACCTCGTTCCTTTCAGGGAAAATCAGGCTGTAAAATTTTTTCATAACCTGAGCTTTTCCGCTAATTTTGACGAAGATACAGTCTATTAAACAAAAAATGGTAAAATGGCATTTTCTCCCTCTTTTTCCACGTTTATGTGACAGGTGAAAAAAAATTTCTATCAAATTGAACAAAACAGATTCTTGTAGAAAAAGAAATCGCCGTTCGGCTCGCTAGGCGATCAGTATTCCGGAGATATCGACAGTTGAGTGAAAAAGGATCATTTTGCAGTCAAAACAGGATATCTCGAAGAGGAATGGTTATATTTCAAAGTCATGAGAAGCAAAGTAGTGCTGACATTTGCACCAGTCAAACTCGAGAAAATTTTTCCATGCGCGTAGAGGAAAACATTTTTTTCTTCGTGCATGACTACCGGTACTCCAGAAAATTGTGAACCAATAAATCAGAAACAAAAGCCTTCAAGCTTCAAAAATTAGTTTATTTATTATCATAAGACCATTTTTCACTGAGATATAGTCTGCTGAAAATCACCAAAAAATTCTGAATATTTTTCTGTTCCTTTAATTGTTGCTCGAATTATATATTGACAATATTTGAGAAATTACGAATTTAAAATTATTGAATGAAATTTTTTATGTGCATCACGTTGCGTAGGTACCTTTTTTTCAGGTGTTCGGTACTCATTGGGGGTGGGAATTACCCCCCCTGTGTAAATCCGCCTTTCGACGGAGTGGATTTCCATATTTTTATTTTAAAGGAGGAAAATCGAGTGTTAAGTATTAAGTGTCACCATTTTAGACACTGAAACTAACATAAGAAAGAGGTTATTTTGTGAAATGCTGGAAATTAGGAAAGACAGGAATTCAATCAATAAAATGAGCGATATTGAGAACAGTCTATTTCGATCTAATACAAAGATTACTCACTTCAACATTCTAATATTTAAGAAAGCCATTGTTAGCTGGGTGCACATATTGTTCGTTTTTTCTTTCTTGATATCAGATAATAAACCGTCCAATTCATTTTCATTCCACATATTTCAGTAGGTACACAAGTTCTGATCCGTATATGATGTTTGTTATTATTTCACTCCTGGTTTTTCTTGTTTGACACGACACTAGAGACCAACTGGTAATGTGAGTAGCTTAATTAAAAGTAATTTTTTTGTCAAAATAAGATGTTTATATGTAAATGCTTTTTTTGATCGTAGCATTGTTTCATTAAGCTGATGAACATCCATAGGTATACAATGTTGTAGTCCTGTTTCTTATTTTAGTGTTACAGTCAATAATTTTTTTCATTATCCATATGATCGAATTTCTATATCTATGTATGTGTTGTTTATGTGTATCGTTTATTGTAGAGCCCTAAAAATGATTTACAATTAACCGAATTGTCGGCATTGTGTTTAATTGAGTCTTTGTAATCCAGACCTGTCCAGTCGGGAAGAGTGTGTTGCCTGTCATTCGGGGTGGTTCGGCCCGCGCCGGAAGTAAACAAAGGTTGCCATCTTGATGTTCATTCATTCTTCTACGTACCACCGAGAGATAGTAGTGTAGCAGGAAAGTTATTGTTTTGAGATTTACGCCGCGATAAATCAAGTCATCATCTAACGAATCGTCTGATCATCATAGAAGTGATAACTGTTCGGAGTTCTTATTAGAATTATCGTCTGTTCGCCGAAATACCATCCAATAAACAATCTTCTGATACAAAGGTTGAGCAACTTGAGTGTAGTGCCCTTAATTAGCAGCAGCCACGACGCCAGTTCAGAGGAGATTTTCCTTTCTTTCCCTCCTTCATAACCCCTTCTCTGTCGCTGAAATTGTGGGTGACGAATTCTCGAGTCATCAGTGGAGGTAAGTGCACTCATTTAGTTGCTCATCTACCATCTGAAATCGGAGCCAGTTGTATTTCACTGGAACCGTTTATTGGTGCCGAAACCCGGGAATTTATTTAGATTAGATTGAGAAAATTCAACCTTTCGAGTTTCATTCTTCTGATAATTCAATCGTGAATTAACTCGTCAATTTCAGTCGTAATCAGTCTCGCCATCTGTTCCTTATCTTCGTCGATAAGGGATTATCGTCTGTTCGTCTTCAACTTTCATCTGTTTATTTCACGGCGAATTCTTCACGAATAATTCCTGTAGCTACCGGGGCTGTTCGGAAACTAAAATGCCGCCGAAACTTTCAATAGCCGAGTTCACAGTTAAGCGTGAAAACTCCTTTGCCGCAGCTACGACGCTGCTCAAATTAATCAAAGGGTTGACCACTGAGGCAGATGTGGCCAACATGTGCCTAACGGAACTGTCGAAGGTGGAGAGGGCCTTCAAGGAGGCTGACGACTCGATCGTCAGGATCAACTCCCAGTTGGAAGAGCCGGAGCGGGACGAATCACCGTCGAAATTTGCCGCATTTTTTGAAGTCTGCCTGCAGATCCGCGCCGCCCACAGTCAGCTAGTCGCGTCTGTTCCCCCATCATCCATGTCTTCTGCCTCTGCTGATCTCCCCATTCCTCGGGTAGAGTTACCTCGCTTTCATGGCAAGGTCGAGGAATGGCCCAGCTTCATTGCATTGTTCGATGCCCTTGTGCATCAAAGCAGCTCTCTGGCTCCGGTCCAGAAATTTCATCTGCTGTCGTCTGCTCTATCTGGTGAGGCGGCGTCTGTGATTTCCGGCTTTGAGCTGAGTGCCGTGAACTACCCCCTCGCGTACCAGGCCCTGTATGACCGATACCAGAACCCTCGTCGGTTGGCGAATTTGTACATCGACCAAATTTTGGATTCGCGGCCTTCATCTGTTTCCTCTCTACCTCAGTTGAAACAGTTTGCGACGACGCACAGCAATGCCATCAACGCCCTCAGGGCATTGCCTATCCCCGATTTGGCCGACTATCTGCTGTTCTCGCTGGCGTTGCGCAATCTGGACGTGCCATCTCGTCGTCTGTTCGAAGGGCAGTTATCCTCGGATGACTTCCCTACCCTAGCTCAATTGCTTGAGTTTACCACTCGGCAGTTGCGGGTGCTAGAGAGCACGTCAAGCATCTCATCTCGTCCACCTGCGCCGAGAAATCCGCCGAGATCCCAGTCGCCAGCAGGCTCATCGTCTATGCCTTCCTCTGCTGGTACCTCTTCTCGTCATCTGGCTTATGCCGGTGCACGTCCCCCTCCATCTTCGGGTTCGTCCTCCTCGTGCGTGTTCTGCTCAGCGGGTCACTCCATTCGCCAGTGTCGCGAATTCAAGGCCATGACTGTCCATCAGCGAAGAGCCTTCGTTACTGAGAGGCAGTTATGCCGAAACTGCATGTCGGCATTCCACGCCACTGGTGGGTGCAGTTCAGACCAGCGCTGCCACACGTGCGGAGGACGTCACCACACGATTCTGCACCTGGCACCTGCGACCCTTACATCTACCGACACGGTATCTGCGGCCACTACGTCTGCGGCCACTACATCTGTGGCCACTGCATCTGAGGATACCTCACCTGCTGCCACTACGCCCCCTGTCGCTTCCCACACCGACGAGGGATCCTCCTCGACGGACCAGCGTCCTTCTTCGCCCTCTGGGTCATCGGCGCCTTCAACTCGTCCTGCCGCCGCTCGGCGTACCGGAGTGAGGGGGAAGCTGAGGGGTTGTGAGATGGGCTCGCGTGGGACCCCTAGGGCGGTTGGCGCCACGTCTGCTCGAACTCCGCCCAATTCATCTGGAGGTGGATCCGAGTGACTTTCTGTAACTCCATCTCCTCGTCTGTTCTCTTCTTGTCATCTGTTTTCATCCCTCCGATCCTCCTTGCGTCAGACCAAGAGTCCTGACTATCTCATGCCTACCGCTTGGATCCGTTTAGATAACCAGCGGAATGTTGTCTTTGGCCGCGCCCTTATCGATTCAGGCTGCCAACATACCCTCATCACCCGAGCCTGGGCCACCAGGTTACGTCTACGCATTCATCCTGAAGCTATTCGACTTCGAACTTTAAGCAACACAGATCAGTTTCGCATCCAAGGGTACGCATATGTCCGTCTATGTCACCAAGGGGACCCTCCTCATCTTATCATCAAAGCCTACGTTATTGACAGCCACGTAGACCCCCTTCCTGTTCAGGCGTTCAACGGCCGCTGGCCTGAGTTTCAGCACTTCCACTTGGCAGACCCCCTCTTCTATCTCCCTCGCCCCATAGGAATGTTGATTGGCTCAGATGTGCTGCCTCATCTCATTCTTTCAGACGCGTTGCGCCCGTCGTCTGAGCTTCCGGGAGCATTATTTACCACCTTAGGTTGGGTACTCTACGGGCCGTATGCTCGTCATCGCAAGGCGACCAAGCACGTTTCTTTTTCGGCCGATTCGCTCAGTAATCACCCTCGCCGAATCCTGAGCACCCATCAGCCCCCCTGCCCGAACATTACACATTCGTCTTCTGCCATGTCATCGTCTGTTACATCTTTTCCATCGTCTTCTCAGCCTGACGCCTCCCGCTCTTTGGCTGCTTGCATTCCTTCTTGTGACAAGATTGAACTTTCCGATTCATCTCCCCCCATCTTGCCCTCTGCCATCATGAGTCCTTCTGCCGTCCCTAATCTTCAAACTGTTGCTTCAAGCTCCACGCAGCAGCCGGACCAGGAACTCAACAATATTGTTCGGCGGTTTTGGGAACTCGATAGGGTGCCTGACGCGCTTCCGTTGACCCCTGCCGAGAGGGAGTGCGAGATGTTGTATTGCGCTGAGGTCACACGTGAATCCAATGGGAGATACACTGTCGGTTTACCCTTTTCATCTCATCAACTAGGTACCTCTGTCAATGTGGCCACTAGGCAGTTTATTCGATTGGAGCATCGTCTAGAGAAGACTCCCACTCTTCGTGTTGCTTATCATGAGTTCATGCGAGACTACCTCGAGAGTGGCCATATGGAGTTGGTTCCTGAATCCTCTGATTGTCCACGATATGAGCCATATTATATTCCTCATCATCCCGTACATCGGCCAGATGATCCTCCTTCTAAAATTCGAGTGGTTTTCAATGCCTCCTGTGCCTCCGCTAATGGCAAATCCCTAAACGATATTCTGCTTATCGGCCCGAAGCTGCAGGCGGACATTTCCACCCTTCTGCTTCGCTTTCGTCTACATCGCTTTGTCTTCACTGCTGATATTAGACAGATGTATCGACAAATTCGGATACTCCCTGAACAAAGGGACTATCAACGCATAGTCTGGCGCTTCTCCACACGGGACCCCCTCCAATATTATCGCCTGAACACCGTCACCTATGGAGTCTCGTCTGCTCCTTACCTAGCCCTTAGGACCCTTCGGCAGCTGGCTTCGGATGACGGACCCAAGTTTCCTGCTGCTAGGAAGGTCTTGTTAGATGAAATTTATGTCGACGACATCTTGACAGGCTGTTCATCCGAAGCTGAAGCTCTTGAATTGCGTCAGCAAGTTCAGGATCTGCTCATGGCGGGCGGCTTTGAGTTGCGCAAGTGGGCTTCTAATCATCTTCCTTTGCTGGACGGTATTCCGTCGGAGCATCGCAGAGAATCCTCTTCCATTGATCCCATTCTTCTTGACCGTGAGCCAAGTCTCAAGATTCTGGGACTTGGATGGAACCCTTCATCTGATCACTTCTTCTACTCTGTCCGCTTAAATTCGTCAGCAGTCACCAAGCGGACTGTGCTGAGTCAGATGGCTAGAATCTTCGACCCATTGGGATGGCTAACTCCTGTTTCCTTCTACGCCAAATTGTTCTTTCGTCAGCTCTGTCTCCTCCATTTGGACTGGGACCAACCTGTCTCTGATGAGGCCCAACCCTCGTGGTTGCGGTTCCAGTCCCAACTTCCCACCTTGGCAGAACTCCAGATACCGCGATTCATCCCTGATACGTCTTCTTCTGCTCATCAGTTGGTTGGCTTCTGTGATGCCTCTGAATCAGGCTACGCTGCAGTCGTTTACCTTCGCACCTTGGTATCCTCTGATCACTACCAGGTATATCTCCTAACGGCAAAATCCAAGATTGCTCCTTGCAAGGCTATGACCCTGCCTCGTTTGGAATTATGCGGTGCCCATCTTCTTGCTAAACTCATGCACCACCTGTCCACTCGCGTGCTGCAGCATCTCAGCGCTGAGATCATGGCGTTCTGTGACTCTTCAGTGGCCTTGGCGTGGATCCGTGGAGAAAGTCACAAGTGGAAGACATTTGTTGGCAATCGGGTCGCTGAAATACAGGACCTCATTCCTTCGGATTGCTGGAGACATGTGGTGTCTGAGGATAACCCAGCTGACTGCGCTTCTCGAGGATTGATGCCTGCAGACATACATCATCACCCGTTGTGGTGGCATGGTCCTCCTTGGTTGTCTCTCGACTCATCCTTATGGCCCCTGTCCTCTGTTGATTCATCTCAAACTGCTCAGGTGGACGAGGAAGCCAAACCGATCTCCACTTTAATGCTTGCAGCCATCTCCAATGAACCCACCTTGATCGATCGCTTTTCCTCGTATCTTCGACTCAAGCGAGTCGCCGCCTTTTGTCGACGATTCATCCGGAATGCTCGTGGTCTAGCCCCCCTGCGATCAGGTTTTCTCTCCTCTGTTGAGCTTCAGGAGGCTGAAATCTGTTTGATACGGCTAGTTCAATCTGTCCACTTCGCTGAGGAGCTAGCTGAACTTCAAAAACCTTCCTCCCGTCACCGCCTTGTCATGAAACTCCGCTTGTTTTGTGACGAGCATGACATTCTACGCGTTGGGGGTCGCCTTTCATCCTCTCTATTGCCATATAGACACAAACATCCGGTCCTTCTGCCGAAAGGCAATCATCTCACTCATCTGATCATCGATGACGCCCATCTTCGTCTTCTGCACGCCGGTGCCCTGGCCACTCATTCGTTCATTCGTCGACGATTCTGGATTTTGGACGGACGTAATGTGGTACGTAATCGTTTGCGCAAGTGCAACCGATGCTTTTCTTGCAAACCTCGTCCTCTGATTCAACCAATGGGCAATCTTCCTCCTGAGCGAATATCCTCTGCTGCGGCTTTTCTCACCACTGGCGTGGACTATGCTGGCCCATTCTATGTGACGAGTGCACGACTGCGTGGAGCCGTCAGCACCAAGGCCTATTTGGTTGTTTTCATCTGCTTCACCACGAAAGCGGTTCACCTAGAACTGGCGTCTGAGCTGTCCACCGCAGCCTTCATTGCTGCTTATCGACGCTTCGTTGCACGCCGAGGTAATCCTTCTGTTATCTTTTCGGACAACGGGACCAACTTCGTTGGGGCGCACAACTATCTCCGTGATCTTGGCCGTTTATTGTCTGCTCCACAACATCAACAGAGACTTTGCGATGCAGCCTCGTCCTCCGGGACCGACTGGCGATTTATACCACCGTCTAGTCCTCACTTCGGCGGCCTGTGGGAAGCCGCTGTCAAATCAGCTAAGCATCATCTTACTCGCGTTATCGGCGAGCAAAGGCTCACTTACGAGGAGTTTCTTACCGTCTGCACTCAGGTAGAGGCCGTCCTCAATTCGCGTCCTCTGTATCTTCCATCGTCTGATCCCTCCGACTTTGAGGCCCTTACCCCAGGACACTTTCTGGTCTTTCGCTCACTCACCGCCCCTCCGGATCACGATTTCAGTTCAGTGTCTCTGAACCGTTTGTCTCGTTGGCAGTTGGTCCAGCGATTTCAGCGGGACTTTTGGAAACGTTGGCGTCAGGAATACTTGCATACATTACAGCAACGTCACAAGTGGTTGCAGCCATCTACCCCTATTCTTCCAGGCACTGTTGTTATCATTCGAGATGATAGTCTCCCTCCTCTAAGGTGGAGTATCGGTCGTATATCATCTGTTTTTCCTGGAGCTGACTCCACGACTCGTGTTGCTGAGGTTGCTACTCCTTCTGGGACCATTCGACGCCCCGTGGCTAAATTGTGTCCTCTTCCAAGTCAGTAGATGGCCCTTTCGTCTGTTCCCTCCTTTCTACTGATCGTGCTGAAGGGATTCTTCAGGGCGGGCGGCATGTCCAGTCGGGAAGAGTGTGTTGCCTGTCATTCGGGGTGGTTCGGCCCGCGCCGGAAGTAAACAAAGGTTGCCATCTTGATGTTCATTCATTCTTCTACGTACCACCGAGAGATAGTAGTGTAGCAGGAAAGTTATTGTTTTGAGATTTACGCCGCGATAAATCAAGTCATCATCTAACGAATCGTCTGATCATCATAGAAGTGATAACTGTTCGGAGTTCTTATTAGAATTATCGTCTGTTCGCCGAAATACCATCCAATAAACAATCTTCTGATACAAAGGTTGAGCAACTTGAGTGTAGTGCCCTTAATTAGCAGCAGCCACGACGCCAGTTCAGAGGAGATTTTCCTTTCTTTCCCTCCTTCATAACCCCTTCTCTGTCGCTGAAATTGTGGGTGACGAATTCTCGAGTCATCAGTGGAGGTAAGTGCACTCATTTAGTTGCTCATCTACCATCTGAAATCGGAGCCAGTTGTATTTCACTGGAACCGTTTAAGACCTAAAAAAACCTTCTTATCACTACGTCAAAGTATTAAGTCTTCGTTAGACCGCACAGCATACTTACATAAGATATGCCTTATTCCATAACAAATTTATAAAAGAAATTCAAATGATTCAAGTGGTTTCTCTGTATGTCCTGAAAGAGATAGGTAACTAGATTAAAAAAATTCAGAATTTAGGGAAAAAATCCAGATTCTAATGGTAAATGGTCTTAGATACATGATTCGGTCGCTTCTAACGGAAGATGAGCGAGTTGAAAGTTAATTTTCTTGAAATTCAATAGGTGAAAATTGTGCAAATTGCTATTTAGTTGATTAAACGCTGATTTGATGTTATTTTTTCATGGTCTGATTTAGACATTCCCATTGTGAATAGTACCTACTTTTGCCAAACCAGACGTCAGTCACTCGAACTAATTCCTCGATTATCTATAAATAGGTGAAGAGGATATCAAAATAAAGGTGGATAAATATTACTTTTTCTACGTGAAGTCTTTGGGACCACGATTCTCTTCTTTTAGCGATCAAATCATGTATCTAAGACCGAGTGTAAGACCATTTACAAAAATTTTTTGGTTGCTCTGAAATCCGAGAAAAATGTAATCTAATTTTTTTCTTGGACATATAGAAAAATAAGTGTTTTGTGAAATAACGAAGGCACAATCGATATTCAATCATTATCATTTGGACTATGATCGTGATGACGAGGCCTTAGCCAGATAGAGTCAATGAACATTTGTGTTTTTTTACAGGTTCAAGGTTGGGCGAATATTTTGTTAACTAGAATTTGTTGTATGTTTTCTTCATGTGAAGCTTTGAGATGCCTCCTCACGATCCTACTAATACACTTCTCGCAACAATAAAATTAAAGGAACAGAAAAATTTTCCAATTTTTTTGGTGTTTTTCAACAGGCTGTATCTCAGTGAAAATTAGTCGTATGAGAAATAGAAAAATCAACTTTTGAAACTTGAAGACTCTGTTTATGAATTCATTGATTAACAATTTTTCAGAGTACCGGCAGCCATGCAGTCCTCCGATGAAACACGAAGAAGTTTTTTTTCAATTTTTCAAAATTTTATTTTTGCTCTACGCGCATGAAAAAAATTTTTTTTGAGTTAGATCGATGCAAAGCTCGCATAGCCTGTTCATTCAAGTCAAATTTGTTTTTCACCACCCTCGGAAAGGACCATTTGTCTTCAAGATATCCCATTTTGTATGCAAAAGGACCTTTTTTCACTGAACTGCCAATATCTCGGGAACTACAGGAGGCCTATCAAACCGAGAGTCTGTTTCTTTTCCTGCAGGAAATGTCCTACGAAAATCGTTCATGTTTAATTAAGAAAAACATTTTTTTTCACCTGTAACGTTAATGTGAAAAAAGTTCAAGAAAATGCCATTTTGCCATTTGTTTGTTAATGGACGTCATCAATATTGGAGGGAAAGCTAAGACTAAACGAAAATTTTACAGCCTAATGTACCTCAAAGGCCCCTCAAAATCGGTAGATCGATCGGTGGAGCTGTTTTCCTGAACCAATCGATTGAAACTTTGAAAGAATTAAGGGAACAAGGTTTTTGTTCCTTAAACTTGAGCTAATCTTTTTGAAAATGATTAATTTAATTTTTTCAGTTAAAAGATAATTTCGTATTTCCTGACGATCGAAAAAAAAATTTTTTATTCCGAAAAAAATTTTTTCGTGCTTTATCCGAGGATTGCATGGCTGTCGGTACTCTGAGAAATAGTTTACCAATACATTCAGAAACTAGAGCCTGCAAGCTTCAAAAATTGATTTTTCTTTTTCTCATACTACCATTTTCACTGAGATACGGCTGCTGAAAAAAACCAAAAAGTTTGTAAAATTTTTCTGTTCCTTTAATTGTTGCGAGAAGTATATTATTTTTGTGAAGGTCCGAGTGCTTTTTTCTTCTGATCGAAACTGATGAAAATTTCACCTCAGTGTATAGAATTCAATCGATTATGTTTTCCTGTATATAGGAAGACTCATAATGTATCGTAAAGTGTGTCCCATTTTGGTTTGAGCTGCACTGTTCTCAGCTATGTATATTCAAAGATAGGAGATATTCGGTTTTCGTGGCCCTATATCAGTTTTTTGTAAAAGTTTTAATACCTAGAACACAAATACTCAAAATCATTTTGTTTCTGGAATACAGGGTGAAAACGATAATGTTCGCTTTTGGAGATGCTATTTTTTCTCAAGTCCTCTATATATGACATGGAGTTTCGAAAAAGCAATAACTAGATGCATGTGTGAAAGAATTTATGGCTATAGGTACTATTAAAAAAACAAACATAAATATGGATATTTCAAGATGAAAAACCATTAAATATAAGGTCGCGATAGATTCAGAAAAATAATTGCGAAAATTCGAAGGTCAAAATATAAAGGGTGTTCCATTTGAAAAATACCAAGTTTACGCCCCATCTAACAAACGGGTGCTCAAAAAAAAATTAACTGACTTTTAAGTGAAAATATCTTTTACAAGTAGTTTTCATTTTTTTCTATCTAATACAGGGCCTGAGAAATACAAAAGTCTCCGATAATGAACATTTTCTTTATCGCCCTGTATTTCAGGAACAAAAGTAGGCGGAATATTTTTGTTCATTGAAAGTTTGACAAAAATGCGACACAGTGTAAAGGGTATCCTAAATTGCTTGATTTTGGCTTTTTCTGGTACTTCTGGACTAGATACGTAAAAACGTTGAGAGGAGTCCTGGACTTGATTTTCGTGAAAACACCACTAGTGAGACCGTTTCACGATATTTTCATTTGTTTTGAAGATATAACAAAATTTCGATATTTTATCTATTTCGAAGATGTGCCATAACTTTTTCATTTTCGAAAATATCTGAAAAAGACGAAAACTTGTAACAAGCACTTTTTCACTGGGATCTAGATACTATTAAATTTCTTGTATTTGATTTCTATGATATAAGATGAAAAAGAATGCGTTCGTATTCAAAATGAACAAGTGAATTTTTTCACCCTTAATACATGAGATGAAAAATATTGGATAAAGTGTTTTATGTCCAGTGAATAAGCGGTTTTTAATCGTTTTCAGATATTTTCGTGAATAAATAAGTTTTGGCACATTTTCGAAATTGAAATATATCAAAATGAAAAAAAAATTGAGATATCGTGGAACGGTTTCCACTAAAGGTGTTTTCACGAAAATCGAGCCCAGGATACCTTTCAAAGTTTTTATCTATCTAGTCCAGAAGTACCGGAAACAATCGAAATGAAGTAATTTGGGACACCCTGTACATAAGCGCAGTGGCGTAGCGAGGGGGGGGGCAAGAGGGGGCATCATGCCCCGGGCGCTACTCATACAGGGGCGCCAAATGGTTAGCAAAACAAAAAATTGCTGGATTGAGTGGGATCTGCTGCAGCTAAACAAGACTCAATCGGTGTGACATACTTTGGAATAATTGAAAACATATGTTTGTTTTCGTCACGATGGAAAAATAAAAAATTGCCGTGAAAAAAACTGTCAAACGTGAATCTAAAACACAATGGGGCGCCAGAATATAAGCGGATAGGGATATTGTTGATGAGCTAGGGAAGATAAGAGAACTATTAGAAAAACTGGCACACCAATACAAGTGACAACAGAAGTGAAGCTACAATTCCATCATAAAATAGACTTACTTTCAATTTCATAATCTTAGTTCATTTCTGATTTGAAATCTTGAGGAGAATTGATCGTGTACAGCTCTGATTACAAGGTCCTGGGGTCCAGGATCTGGATTGAATTTTAGATAAGCGTTTCATGATCTTGAATCATCAGCGACTAAACTAGCCGAAATTCGGGACAAGCTCTGTAAAAAGGTCAATCTGCGAAAAATGGGATATTGATACAACGTGTGATAAGACGCAGAAAATATCCAGTAAATTAGTTAGAGATGTTGGTTTTTCTCCGAAAGTGAAATTTCTCGCGTTATGAGGAGCATTCTTGATCATCTCCACTAAGAAATATGTTCACGATTAAGTGACCCTGATATCAAATTTTGATTTTCACTAGATATTGAAAATTTATAATAAGGATAATGTTGATCTCCTTCGAAATTTCTGAATTTTATAAGCTCGCATGGAGAAGATATTTTTCTAAACCTCTCAGCTTCAATTGCTAGCAGCAACCATCAATTAAAATTACTTCTGACATATTTACGATCAACGATGGGACGAGATAGCCTGAGAACTTGGCATTTTTAAGTGTGGAAAAAAAAATTTCGAAAAGATGAACTTTGATGACATTATTTGATAAATTTGATTCATCAAAAATAAGGAAAATTCATACATAGTAATAAGTTATATAAGTACTACTCGTATATTCTTATTCCTATTATTAAATTTTTATCTCCTTGAAGATAATGAATATTACTTTTTTAAAGTTTTAAAACTGCGTTTCTATCAATATTTCTTCATAAGTATATAAAACGAATAAATGAAAGATGTATATCTTGAAGTAATTCTAGATGATCGTATATACATTTCAAAATGTATTCTTGTTTTCTTTTCTTCTTTTTTTGTACAAGAATTAAAGCCTTGCTTGAGACTATGACTTTATTTATCTTACTTCATTCATTCTGTAATTTGCGAGTGTATTTCACATATGATATTATATGCCATTATGAATTTAGAAGGAGGGCGCTAAAAAGGTTTTGTGCCCCGGGCGCGAATTCAGCTCGCTACGCCACTGCATAAGCGTACCATGTACGTGGGTTTAAACTGATTAGTTTCTATGAATATATTCGCAATGATTCATAGGTAAGAAGAAATATTTATAAGGTGCCATAATTTCATTTACTTCGATGCTGCATTGAAATATAATTTCATCCAATGTTCGTGTGTATTTCAACGAAATGATTTATTCAATCTCCAGTTTCGAATCTCTCCGGTTTTGTGAGAAATCATCAAAATTCGAACAATTATAATATAATATCGAGAAATGAAATATCACTCACAGATATTTACTTTTACATACAAGCATACATTTGGATAAGTCTAGGCTAATTCACAATCGGCTATAATAATTCCGAATTCAAAAAAATTTTTCAACTTCGGAAATTCTCAGTGATTATCGGAGTGTTTTCCATTTTTTTCAAACTATAATTTATTGAAAATAAAGCAGGTATAGGTACTACTTGTAAAACATTAAATATTTTTTCATTTCAGATTTCTGTTCCCGAAAATCGCAGGAAATGAGAAATTTGCTCATTTCAAATTTAATTAAATACATTTCTGACTATTCTATTCCGAGTCAGAACAAACTATTTTGTTCACCGTTAATTTTTTTTCATTTTAATTTAATATGATCATGACGCCCTTAGAATGATCTTTGAAAATACCAGGCTTCTACAAAAAAATACAGGCATCTTTGGAAAGTCGGGAAAGATCGTCACATACACAATATATTTATTTGTGAATGTTCCTCAAGATCGTTCTATCATGATTTGTTTGAAAATTTTGAATGAATATAATTTTAATGCGTATGATCTCTTTCCAGGTCTCTTTCACTATTCACTGTGATTGATAAAGAAAATGCGGTATTTTTCGTTTTCTACGAAAAAAACGAGCATTTTTGTACAGAGAATTTGAAATAAACAAGATAAAACGTTTCTAACAATAGTCTATTAAGAAACCAGAGGAAAACCAGCTGAAACTCGAACAAACCTTACCTTCCAGAAGCAAACATCTTATTTTCATTTTCGTCATCTTGGGCCCAGAATTTTTTTGAAAAATGTGAAATTTTTTTCAAGCTTCGACACAGTTATTTCAGTTCTGCATAAAATGAATTACTGTAACTGTATCAAATCTGAAAAAAAAAATGAATTTCCTGAAAAAAACCATCAAATCCCGAATATAAAAAAAAACCTGGAATCCTGGAAAGTTGCGAATTTAAAATGAGTGAAGACCGGAAAAAACGTCGATGATGGAAAACAAATTTGTATGAAAATAAATCAATATTATATTATATTTATTATTGGAATTGAAGTAACAAGAAACGAGTGGACACTATGAAAACTCTACCCGAATCCTAAATATGTCACCCACGGATTTTGAATATATATGTTGGGATGAAAACGAAACAGAAATCTCTGTTTTGAAATTCATCTTGTGGAAATTCGGATTCCTTGGGTACCAAATTACGTAGTCCTGCCTATTAAATTCAATTAATTCGAGAGATTGTTCGTCACTCCACATTAGCTGTCCAAACGGAGAATTAGCATTACGTTACGCTTGCATTGCACGTTGCAAACAGCCGTCTGGACCCGGCTTTACACGTTGCATTACAGCCGTCTGGACCCGGCTAAACGTAAAGCTAATTCTTCGTTTGGAATGTATCGACTAACAATCTCTCGAAATAATTTAATTTAATAGGCAGGACTACGTAATTTGAGACCCAAAGTATCCGAATTATCACAAGATGAATTTCAAAACAGAGATCTCTGTTTCGTTTTCATCTCAAAATATATATTCTAAATCCGTGGATGAGATATTTAGGATGCGGGTGGAATTTTCATATTGTCCACTCGTTTCTTGGTATTTCAATTCCAATAATGAATTATAATGAAGATCTTCTTTCATACATATTTGTTTTCCATCATCGACGTTTTTTCCGGTCTTCACTCATTTTAAATTCCCAACTTTCCACGATTCTAGTTTTTTTTGGATTTTTTTCGGGTTTTGATGGTTTTTCTCGGGGAACTTTAGTTTTTCTTCAGATTTGATACAGTTACAGTAATTCATTTTATGCAGAACTGAAAGAACTGTGTCGGAGCTTGAAAAAAATTTCACATTTTTCACAAATTCTGGGTCCAAGATGACGAAAATAAAAAAAGATGTTTGCTTCTGGAAGGTAAGGTTTGTTCGTGTTTCAGCTGGTTTTTCTCTGGTTTCTTAATAGACTATTGTTAGAAACGTTTTATCTTGTTTATTTCAAACTTTTCTGTACAAAAATGCTCGTTTCGTCGAAAACGAAAAATACCGTGGGAGGGTGCCGATCTAAGAATCGTCGAGGGGGCAAACTTGCCTCCTCCGAAGATCCTGATTGGATACCTCCCAGAGAGCCAGGACTACTCTAATGAGCAGATACTGGCACTTATGGAGCTCCAAAATAAGGAGTTCAAGACCTCCATCTGGAGGATCTTCGGCGGGCATCATCAGGGCCCACAATGCTCGAGGTGGTGATCTCGGCAGATATGAGGTCTGTCAAAAAACTTCGGGAGGCGAACTGGCGGATAATGTACCTATTCAGCATAGTTAACCTCAGGCTTAAGGAAACTTAATAGAGGTTTTCTCTTCCTGTCTCTGAAATAAGAAAGAATTCGAGACTGGGAGAGAAAACCCATATTAAGTTTTCAGGAAAATGCAGAGACCTCCCAGAAAATATTTCAATCTCAGGCTTAAGGGCCCAAAGACGGGGCGAAAGGAAACGGCACAAGATGCCTCGACATCAGAGAAGCCCAAAGCAGAGGGCAAACTTAAGGCTGAACAGCCCCAAGGCACTAAAGAGGCCGGGAGTGGCTCAGCCAAACACCAGTTCTGGGGGAAGAATGCTCCACAAGGCGGAAAGGTGAGAGGCCTGGCAGCAGAATAGCTCCGGCCTCCTCCGAAACGCCTGGTGGGTCTTCAAACCCATGATGGACAGACGTCTAACGTGCCTTCAGATAAATCTTCAGCACTCAATGGCAGCCTCCAGTGCTTTATGTTGGAGAACGTCGAGAAGACACATTGACATAGGGATGTTGCAAGAGCCCTGGATTAATGGAGGCCAACTTGTCCTTAACTCGTTCATTTAAATACCAAAGAGGCCTTCAATGGCATTGATGAATCCAACGACATCTTTAGGAGCCTTAGCTGTTACTTCATCAAGTCCCAGAACCGACTATCTCATGTGAATAGTTCTTAGTCCGCCAGCACTCGACACTTGCATATCATGTGTTCAGCCGTTTCTCTCTATGATCCACATCAGGGATGTTGCGGATGCCGATTTTTTCACATCCGCGGATGCGGATGCGGATGCGGATTTTCGAAAACACACATCCGCGGATGCGGATGCGATGCGGATGCGGATGTTTAAGATCTCATTTAAAAATAGTATATGAGTAAAGAATTAAAACAACGATAAATCAGTTATTAACATTTTTAAAGTAAATTAGTATTAAGTATATCAAGTGTATATCATGTTTTTTTAACTTCACTTAATTATTTTTATATTAGTAAGAGAAGTTGAAAATTGGAGCATTATACTTTATAAAAAGTCATTTTGCCGCCTTTTCTGCTTCAAGGCAATTACGCAGAGGTTCGTAAATTAAACCCGCGCTACTGAATAATTACTCGCTTGGAACACTTCCTGGTGGAGTGGACAAAATTCTTCGTGCTATCGGTGATAATATCGTAAACAATGAAACGTACTACCGGAGAAATATAATGGCATTTACCTTAATATTTCCCAATAAACAATAATTTCGTGTAATTCGAGTACACGTACACTTCTCACTATGATCAACTGTATCATTATAATCACAATATTATTCAAAATCTCACAAAAATTTACTATTCGACAAGTTATCCACAAGGCCAAAAAACACTATGGTTCATTTACAATAAATAAGTATTGCACCATAACAAACGCATCGGAACTTTTTCACCAATTTCTTCGTTCCCATTGATCAAATTCTCGTGCGAAGAGCGTGTGCCCATTTTTTTCTTATCGCAACTCCCACGTTTTCCAATATGTCATATTCCGAAAGTAAAAATGAAATTTTTTTAAATCTTTATCAACAGATGCCCAAAAATCGTCAAACTAGGCGAATTTTATAGGCCCTATAAAACGTTTTATGAGCTTGCAACAACCCGGGTTCTTTAGGTAAACAAACGTGGACACTTCTCACTGATATCGGGACGAACATCTGGCTCTTTTTCTTGGGGAGATCTCTGTCAAATCAAAAAAAAAAAAACCGCAACAACCAAAAAATACGCAATTCAGATGAAAATGTTTCCCCCGATTCGCGAATCATAATTCATGTTCAAAGACGCTTGGTCCCTGAACTTTCCTTCAAAACTTCAAATGCTTCTGAAACAACGGGTATCGCAAAAATATAACATTTCGATATCACGGGCGATAAGAAATCTTGGGACTGGGACCACAGGCGGTGGTTAGAAAGGAGACGGATTGGAATTTCGGACTTAACGGAAAAAAAAAACAGATGGTATAATAAAATATGTATTTGGAAAGTGTTTCGAAAAGAGAATTACCAGTATGAATATAAACAGAATAGAGGGGTGCGTCGGAAATTCCACCCTTTTGGATGCAGATGTTTCGGTTTCAGAAATAGCTACAAAAAGAAGTAACAGTGAAAAACTAGCATCTTTCTGACACTTTCAAAATTGAAAAAGTATATATTTAGCATTTTCTAAACGAAACACTAACATATTTTGTCGGCCCTGAGATGGCGACACTGCACAACTCACAATTTATATTACATCCGCATCCGCATGAAAATCCGCATTGGTTTTTGCGGATTCGGATGCGGATGCGGAAGTAGAAATCTATGCGGAAGCTCCGCATTTGCGGATGCGGATGCGAATATCCGCAACATCCCTGATCCACATAGCCTGCAGGTTTCATCTGCTGATTTTCCCATGCGATACAAAAGATATTTGTATCGACAGTGTCCCGTCAGCAGACCCACCATTACTCGAAGCTCAGCTCGTGGCAGCTTTATGATCTTCCTTGTGTAATTTATTGAAAATAATGCATGTATAGGTACTATTTGATGAAACATCGAATTTTTTTATTTCAGATTTCTGTTCCCGAAAATCGCAGAAAATGAGAGATTTGCTCATTTCAAATTTTATTCCGAGCCAGAACAAACTATTTTGTTCACCATAAATTTTTTTGAATTTCAAATTAATATGATCATGACGCCCTTAGAATGATCTTTGAAAAAAGACCAGGCTTCTACAAAAAATACAAGCATCTTTGGAAAGTCGGGAAAGATCGTCACATACACAATATATTTATTTGTGAATGTTCCTCAAGATCGTTCTAGCATGATTCGTTCAAAAATTTCGAATGAATATACTTTAAATGCGTAAGATCTCTTTGCGAGTCTCTTTCACTATTCACTGTGACTGATGAAGATATTGCGGTATTTTTCGTTTTCGACGAAACGGGCATTTTTGTACAGAAAAGTTTGAAATAAACAAGATAAAAACGTTTCTAACAATAGTCTATTAAGAAACCAGAGGAAAACCAGCTGAAACACGAACAAACCTTACCTTCCAGAATCAAACATCTCATTTTCATTTTCGTCATCTTGGACCCAGAATTTGTGAAAAATGTGAAATTTTTTTCAAGCTCCGACACAGTTCTTTCGGTTATGCATAAAATGAATTACTGTAACTGTATCAAATCTGAAGAAAAACTAAATTTCCTCGAGAAAAAACCATCAAAATCCGAAAAAATCCAAAAAGAACAAGAACCCTGGAAAGTTGGGAATTTAAAATGAGTGAAGACCAGAAAAAACGTCGATGATGGAAAACAAATTTGTGTGAAATAAGATCTTCATTATTATTCATTATTGGAATTGAAATACAAAAAAACGAGTGGACAATATGAAAACTCGGTAAATATAAAGTTTCCTGCCCAGTTGTTTTTTTTTTGAATTTTTTTTTTGTGATCTTGAGGTAGGAAAAATGACCTAACCTAACCTAACTTAAACCTAACCTGGATGCGGATCGATGTTTAAATTTTTTATCAAATTCTTTTCAAATAAAAAAAAAAATTTCAACTTTTGCTAGGGAAAATGAACCTAACCTAACCTAACATAAGCTAACCTGGTTCAACTGAACTATATAGACTATATATAAGAGAATATCAGAGCCGTATCCGAATTGACGACTTCGTATTTCCATTTCAGTCATCATGGACCCAGAATTTGTGAAAAATGTGAAATTTTTTTCAAGCTCCGACACAGTTCTTTCAGTTCTGCATAAAATGAATTACTGTAACTGTATCAAATCTGAAGAAAAAACTAAATTTCCCGAGAAAACCATCAAAACCGAAAAAATCAAAAAAAAACTAGAACCCTGGAAAGTTGCGAATTTAAATTGAGTGAAGACCGGAAAAAACATCGATAATGAAAAACAAATTTGTATGAAAGAAGATCTTCATTATGATTCATTATTGGAATTGAAGATCAAGCAACGAGTGGATGATATGAAAACTCCACCCGGATCCTAAATATGTCACCCACGGATTTTGAATATATATTTTGAGATGAAAACGAAACAGAAATCTCTGTTTTGAAAATTCATCTTGTGGTAATTCGGATTCCTTGGGTACCAAATTACGTAGTCCTGCAGAGACTGGGAATAACACAATGGGAGCTAGCAGTACAAAATCGACTAGAGTGGAGAAGAATAGTAAATGCGGCCAGACTCACCTTGAGTTGTAGAGCCATAGATGATGATGATGATGATGCCTATTAAATTCAATTAATTCGAGAGATTGTTCGTCAGTCCACAAATAGCTGTCCAAACGGAGAATTAGATTTACACGTTGCATTACAGCCGTCTGGACCCGGCTTTACACGTTGCATTAAGGCCGTCTGGACCCGGCTTAACGTAAAGCTAATTCTCTGTTTGAACGGCAACGACGAACAATCTCTCGAAATAATTGAATTTAATAGGCAGGACTACGTAATTTGAGACCCAAGGTATCCGAATTATCACAAGATGAATTTCAAAACAGAGATCTCTGTTTCGTTTTCATCTCAAAATATATATTCTAAATCCGTGGATGAGATATTTAGGATCCGGTTGGAGTTTTCATATTCTCCACTCGTTTCTTGGTATTTCAATTCCAATAATGAATGATAATAAAGATCTTCTTTCATACAAATTTGTTTCCATCATCGACGTTTTTTCCGGTCTTCACTCAATTTTAATTCGCAACTTTCCAGGGTTCCAGGTTTTTTTGAATTTTTTCGGGTTTTGATGGTTTTTTTCGGGGAAATTCAGTTTTTCTCCAGATTTGATACAATTTCAGTAATACACTTTATGCAGAACTGAAAGAACTGTGAGAAAAATTTCACATTTTTCACAAATTCTAGGTCAAAATTGAAAAAAATGAAGATAAGAAGTCGTCAATTCCTCTAGTTGAAAAAAAAGTGATGTTTGCTTCTGGAAGGTAAGGTTTGTTCGTAGTGTCAGCTGGTTTTCCTCTGGTTTCTCAATAGACAGTTGTTAGAAACGTTTTACCTTGTTTATTTCAAACTTTTCTGTACAAAAATGCCCGTTTTTTCGGCGAAAACGAAAAATACCGTGGGAGGGTGCCGATCTAAGAATCGTCGAGGAGGCAGACTTGCCTCCTCCGATGATCCTGATTGGATACCTCCCAGAGAGACAGGACTACTCTAATGAGCAGATACTGGCACTTATGGAGCTCAAAATAAGGAGTTCAAGACCTCCATCTGGAGGATCTTCGGCGGGCATCATCAGGGCCCACAATGCTCGCGATGGTGATCTCGGCAGACATGAGGTCTGTCAAAAAACTTCGGGGGGCGAACTGGCGGATAATGTACCTATTCAGCATAGTTAACCTCAGGCTTAAGGAAACTTAATTGAGGTTTTCTCTCGCAGTCTCTGAAATAAGGAAGAATTAGAGACTGGGAGAGAAAACCCATATTAAGTTTTCAGGAAAATGCAGAGACCCCAGAAAATATTTCAATCTCAGGCTTGAGGGCCCAAAGACGGGGCGAAAGGAAACGGCACAAGATGCCTCGACATCAGAGAAGCCCAAAGCAGAGGGCAAACTTAAGGCTGAACAGCCCCCAGGCACTAAAGAGGCCGGGAGTGGCTCAGCCAAACACCAGTTCTGGGGGAAGAATGCTCCACAAGGGCGGAAAGGTGAGAGGCCTGGCAGCAGAATAGCTCCGACCTCCTCCGAAACGCCTGGTGGGTCTTCAAACCCATAATGGACAGACGTCTAACGTGCCTTCAGATAAATCTTCAGCACTCAATGGCAGCCTCCAGTGCTTTATGTTGGAGAACGTCGAGAAGACACATTGACATAGGGCTGTTGCAAGAGCCGTGGATTAATGGAGGCCAAATTGTCCTTAACTCGTTCATTTAAATACCAAGGAGGCCTTCAATGGCATTGATGAATCCGGCGACATCTTTAGGAGCCTTAGCTGTAACTTCATGAGGATCCAGAACCGACTTCCTCATGTGAATGGTTCTTAGTCCCGCCAGCACTCGACACTTGCATATCATGTGTTCAGCCGTTTCTTTCTATGATCCACATAGCCTGCAGGTTTCATCTGCTGATTTTCCCATGCGATACAAAAGATATTTGTATCGACAGTGTCCCGTCAGCAGACCCACCATTACTCGAAGCTCAGCTCGTGGCAGCTTTATGATCTTCCTAGTGTAATTTATTGAAAATAATGCATGTATAGGTACTATTTGATGAAACATCGAATTTGTTTATTTCAGATTTCTGTTCCCGAAAATCGCAGAAAATGAGAAATTTGCTCATTTCAAATTTTTATTCCGAGCCAGAACAAACTATTTTGTTCACCGTAAATTTTTTTAAAATTTCAAATCAATATGATCATGACGCCCTTAGAATGATCTTTGAAAAAGACCAGGCTTCTACAAAAAAATACAAGCATCTTTGGAAAGTCGTGAAAGATCGTCACATACACAATATATTTATTTGTGAATGTTCCTCAAGATCGTTCTAGCATGAGAAAATGGTATTCATTTCGATGATTACTATTTTGAATTCATCTATGTTTCAAAAATCGTTCTAGCATGATTCGTTCAAAAATTTCGAATGAATATAGGTACTTTTAATGCGTAAGATCTCTTTGCGAGTCTCTTTCACTATTCACTGTGACTGATGAAGATATTGCGGTATTTTCGTTTTCGACGAAACGGGCATTTTTGTACAGGAAAGTTTGAAATAAACAAGATAAAACGTTTCTAACAATAGTTTATTAAGAAACCAGAGGAAAACCAGCTGAAACTTGAACAAACCTTACTTCCAGAAGCAAACATCTTATTTTCATTTTCGTCATCTTGGACCCAGAATTCGTGAAAAATGTGAAATTTTTTTCAAGCTCCGACACAGTTCTTTCAGTTCTGCATAAAATGAATTACTGTAACTGTATCAAATCTGAAGAAAAACTAAATTTCCCCGAGAAAAGCCATCAAAACCGAAAGAATCCAAAAAACTAGAACCCTGGAAAGTTGCGAATTTAAAATGAGTGAAGACGGAAAAAACGTCGATGATGGAAAACAAATATGTATGAAAAAAGATCTTCATTATGATTCATTATTGGAATTGAAATCCCAAGAAACGAGTGGACAATATTAAAACTCCACCCGGATCCTGAATATGTCACCCACAGATTTTGAATATATATTTTGAGATGAAAACGAAACAGAAATCTCTGTTTTGAAATTCATCTCGTGGTAATTCGAATTCCTTGGATCCCAAATTACGAAGTCCTGTCTATTAAATTCAATTAATTCGAGAGATTGTTCGTCACTCCACATTAGCTGTCCAAACGGAGAATTAGCATTACGTTACGCTTGCATTGCACGTTGCATAACAGCCGTCTGGACCCGGCTTTACACGTTGCATTACAGCCGTCTGGACCCGGCTTTACACGTTGCATAACAGCCGTCTGGACCCGGCTAAACGTAAAGCTAATTCTCCGTTTGGAATGTATCGACTAACAATCTCTCGAAATAATTTAATTTAATAGGCAGGACTACGTAATTTGAGACCCAAAGTATCCGAATTATCACAAGATGAATTTCAAAACAGAGATCTCTGTTTCGTTTTCATCTCAAAATATATATTCTAAATCCGTGGATGAGATTCAGGATGCGGGTGGAATTTTCATATTGTCCACTCGTTTTCTTGGTATTTCAATTCCAATAATGAATTATAATGAAGATCTTCTTTCATACATATTTGTTTTCCATCATCGACGTTTTTTCCGGTCTTCACTCATTTTAAATTCCCAACTTTCCACGATTCTAGTTTTTTTTGGATTTTTTCGGGTTTTGATGGTTTTTCTCGGGGAACTTTAGTTTTTCTTCAGATTTGATACAGTTTCAGTAATTCATTTTATGCAGAACTGAAAGAACTCTGTCGGAGCTTGAAAAAAATATCACATTTTTCACAAATTCTGGGTCCAAGATGACGAAAATAAAAAAAAAAGATTTTTGCTTCTGGAAGGTAAGGTTTGTTCGAGTTTCAGCTGGTTTTTCTATGGTTTCTTAGTAGACAGTTGTTAGAAACAATTTATCTTGTTTATTTCAAACTTTTCTGTACAGAAATGCACGTTTTTTCGGCGAAAACGGAAAATACCGTGGGAGGGTGCCGATCTAAGAATCGTCGCGGAGGCAGACTTGCCTCCTCCGATGATCCTGATTGGATACCTCCCAGAGAGAGAGGACTACTCTAATGAGCAGATACTGGCACTTATGGAGCTCCAAAATAAGGAGTTCAAGACCTCCATCTGAAGGATCTTCGACGGGCATCATCGGGGCCCACAATGCTCGAGGTGGTGATCTCGGCAGATATGAGGTCTGTCAAAAACTTCGGGAGGCGAACTGGAGGATAATGTCCCTATTCAGCATAATTAACCTCAGGCTTAAGGAAACTTAATATGGGTTTTCTCTCGCAGTCTCTGAAATAAGAAAGAATTAGAGACTGGGAGAGAAAACCCATATTAAGTTTTCAGGAAAATGCAGAGACCTCCCAGAAAATATTTCAATAGACATCTCAGGCTTAAGGGTCCAAAGACGGGGCGAAAGGAAACGGCACAAGATGCCTCGACATCAGAGCAGAGGGCAAACCTGAGGCTGAACAGCCCCCAAGCACTAAAGAGGCCGGAGTGGCTCAGCCAAACCCCAGTTCTGGGGGGGAAGAATGCTCCACAAGGGCGGAAAGGTGAGAGGGCTGGCAGCAGAATAGCTCCGGCCTCCTCCGAAACGCCTGGTGGGTCTTCAAACCCATGATGGACAGACGTCTAACGTGCCTTCAGATTAATCTTCAGCACTCAAAGGCAGCCTCCAGTGCCTTATGTTGGAGAAAGTCGAGAAGTTACATTGACATAGGGCTGTTGCAAGAGCTCTGGATTAATGGAGGCCAAATTGACCTTTACCAACTAGTTCATTTAAATACCAAGGAGGCCTTCAATGCCATTGATGAATCCAACGACATCTTTAGGGCCTTAGCAGTTACTTCATGAGGATCCAGAACCGACATCCCCATGTGAATGGTTCTTAGTTCCGCCAGCTCTGGACACTTGCATACCATGTGTTCAGCCGTTTCTTTCTATGATCCACATAGCCTGAAGGTTTCATCTACTGATTTTTTCATGCGATACAAAAGATATTTGTATCGACAGTGTCCCGTCAGCAGACCCACCATTACTCGAAGCTCAGCTCGTGGCAGCTTTATGAGCTTCCTAGTGTAGGTCGGCGAGAATTCCTAAAATCTTTTGGCTTGCGCAAGTCTAGGAGTATTTCTCTAGAGCGTTGTTTTGTTTGCCGCTTCCCATTGTTGGACCGCTTTCTTGTATTGGTTTTTTCCCAGCCCACAGAAAGGTTCAGGTCCAACAGGCTCCAGCTTGAAGCTTTCTTCGCGAGTTCATCGTCTATTTCATTTCCTCCAATACCACAATGTCCTGGTATTATTGCCTTGTCGATACAATTATCTTTTGTATCGCATGGGAAAATCAGCAGATGAAACCTGCAGGCTATGTAGACCATAAAAAGAAACGGCTGTGAACATATGGTATGCAAGTGTCCAGAGCTGGCGGAAATAAGAACCATTCACATGGAGAAGACGGTTCTGGATCCGGTAATAGCTAAAGCTCCTAAGGATGTCGTTGTATTTATCAATGCCATTGAAGGCATCCTTGGGATTTAAATGAACGAGTTGGGTAAAGAACAAAAGATCCTTGCGGTCGAAGTTCCCGGAAGGCTGAATGAAGCCACGACGCCCCTGTTCATGATAATAATAATAAAAAAAAGTAACCGGAGTAAACTAGCTGAAACTTGAACTAACCTGATCTTCCAGAAGCAAACTTTACCAATTTTTTTCAACTGAATTGATTGAGGACTTATCGGTTTCTTTTTCAAAATTTGGGCTCTAAAAACAGTATGTGAGATTTTTTTCACAGCGCCGACACAATTTTTTCACTTTTGCATGATTACCGAGATTATATACAGGTGTTCCAGAAGTAGACGTCAAGCCAGAATCAGGTAACAGGCTGTGTCTAGTGATCCTTATAAAAACATTTAAAAAATCAAGTCGTGCATTTTTCAAATGACATATATTGCATTTTCTATTACTCGAAAAAATACACAACCTGTGATGATTCTCGAACTCCTGTTGCTAAAATTCTTTACTTTTTCAAATTTTACTTTTCCTCTATTATCCCGAATAGTGCTCTGTAACCTGTAATCTTCATTTCTGAACGAATTATTCCAGCTTGAAAAATAATGTCACTTTTTGTCAAACCAAATATTCAAAATTAATATTTCGTCCAACTTGTACTGGTTGTACTGAAAGAAATTGTACTACATCAGTTTGGCAAGTTACACATTCAATAAGGTTTTCTAAAATGCTAGAACACTCACCACATCATTTCTTATATCAGTCATCAAATGACGGTCTTTCTTGAAGAAACTCAGTTTCGATCAATTTTTTTATAAAAATGATTCTAGTGCATCCAATACTTCAAAATTTCGGATGAATGCCCATTCAAAAAAGGTAGTGACATGAACCTTCAGAAGCAATTTGATTTTTACCAAAATCATTAGTCAAAATTACCAGAGGAGTGCCACTTTTTTTATAGAAACCTTATTAAATGTGCTCACTTTGGGAGC
Organism: Hippodamia convergens; assembly: GCA_038502775.1. NCBI lineage: Eukaryota > Metazoa > Arthropoda > Insecta > Coleoptera > Coccinellidae > Hippodamia > Hippodamia convergens. The sequence goes on from CM076607.1 coordinate 82,089,845, forward strand.
AAATTGCCAACTGATGTAGTGCAAATTTTTTTCAGTATAATCAGTTGAGTTTGGTCGAAATATTAATTTTAAATATTTGCTTTGGGAGAAAGTTCATCATTTTTCAAGCTGAAGATGGAACAATTGGCTTAGATTTGGAGATTACAGGTTGCAGAAGCACTATTCGGTATAATATAGAAGAAATAAAATTTGAAAAGAGTACGAAATTTTGGCATCAGGAGTTCGAGAATTGTCCCAGGTTGTGTATATTCTCGAATAATACAAAATACGATATAATTTGAAAAATATACAACTTAGATTTATTTAATATTTCCTGATGACCACTATGACTCAGCATATTGCCCGATTCCGGCTTCAACCCTGTATATCAAATCTGAAGAAAAACAATGAAAATCCCCAGAAAAACCAGAGAAACCCATAAAAACCAAAAAACCCGTAAGGTTGAGTTCTTTTACAAAAACAGGTTTTTCCAAGCCTGCTCGTATTTCACTTCTAATAGGGTAAAACCCGGATAGATGCCCCAGTTTCAAAATACCTAACTTCCCAAACTCTCCACTAATAATAATTAATAGTGTAAGAATGATCCATTGCCACCCTTAACTTCAGTTGGTAACGAAATATGGTAGGTACAGTGAGGACGCGTTTTGCAAGTGTATGTGATTATCTCCGCAACGAACTCGAAAACATGTAAAAGTTTCAAAGGCTAGTATTTGCCGTTGTAGAACTTTTGAAGTAGTTATAAATTCGATTATATTTATTATTATATCAATAAACTGGTTCATTAAGTGTGCATCTAAGTATGACCAGTTGTTTTTTCGTTTTTAATTTGTGAAAAAAATGCATGGGCATCTATCCGTACCAAAATGGATAGTTGCCCTGATTTTTCGAGGAATAGAAGCCCTTAGGGCCATATATATCTCTATACAACCCATACCCTTGTATAGTCTGAGTATTCGTTCTTTTAAATATTTTTAGTGTTCTGATATAGTTTGTGTACCGATCTGAACTATTTACTGATTGTAGCAAAACCATTCCGCGGAAGTATGAGAGGTACTCAAGGACCACAGAACAACTCGAAGCAGCTTTCGATCAGACAGAACATTACGAAGGCGTTATGCCACTGAAATATGAAAAATATGAATGAAAATACAAAGTCTCAATCCGAATGGATTCAGTGTATCTGAACTTGGCCTCATGAAACCTGTAACACTTTATCGGAACTACTGCTCAAGATGTGGAAAACTTAAAGTACTATCTGACTGGTTTCTTCTTCGTTGTGTTGTTTTGTTTTAAAAAGAGTATTTCTATTTCTGTTGAAATCTATAAGGTATTTAATATTTTATAACAACAATGAAAAATTCGTATACCTATGTGTGGATATCTACTTGATATTTTATGATATGAAGAATTTATATTTTCGTTTAATAAATGCTTCCGAAATTTCATTAAGTAACGATGAGAGATTTCATTGAATGTGGCTTTGTAATTGGATCACACAATATGAAGGGCATCTATCCCGGACTGAAGGCATCTATCCTTCTCAGTATTTTCATAGTGGGGGGCAACTACACTGAGAGAAGTATTCACTTGATATTATCGATCATGCGTTAAAGTTAATAAATCATTTATTGGCCAAATGGACAAATAAATATTTCTTTCATGGAAATAAAGAATTTATTTAAGTTTTCGCAAATCACCTTCACTCAATATTATATCACATTTATTTATGAATAATAACATTCAATAATACCGAATAAAGACGCATTACACTGAAATAAATATATTTAGTAATAATTAACAAACTGCATGCTTTATGAATGAATGTTAACGTCTGATAGCAAAATTAAAAATTAATGGCTTTGCAGACGGAATTGAATTCTGGAATAATGACCAGTCCGTGCAGGATTTGAACCTGCGACCCTCGAAATACTAGTCCAATGCGCTAACCAACTCTGCTATTGGGAAGGGTTGAAGTTTTTATCTGATCTTCGGTTGGCGACTCTCCCAGAATTCGATGTTAGTTTGTTAGTTTTAATTCTTCATGAACTATGACGCTCGTGAAGAATTCTTTGGGGAGTTAGGGTTGGAAGGGGAACTCATTCGCTATCGGTGGTCATCGATGATTCGATTTTTACCTTTCATCCGATTGCGTCATTCGCCATTTATCGGCAGGAGTCGAGTAGTTGAATCTATCGACCACCGAACAATGTTAACTAGCCAAGATGACTGAAACATGTCAAATGCGGTTTGTTCATTGTTAATAAATCCTGTATTTTGAGTAAACATATCGTGGAGTGGTGGAAGTTTAGAATCATTTAGTAATAGAAACCAAACGTTCGTTTATTACCAAATGAACATATGTTTTCAATTAATATATCTCATATTTGAAGAGAACTGCAGTTTAAATGAAATACATCATACCCAAATATATTAAATATTAAAACAATACCATGTAAATAAATATTTCATTATATATGAATGAATTCAAGATCTGTTAGTTAATAAATAAATTAAAGATTAATAAGTGGATTTGTCTGTTAATGAATAATCTCGAAATAAATACTTTATTGATAAAAACAAATTTATTTCTCTCAGTGTATACATACCTGTAGGCATCTATCCCCAGAAATATTGTTCCACAAAAATCAAAATTCTATGAAATCTGCTAATGCTAGGTCAGAAAAAACCCACAGTATTTCAACTCAAATAACAAGGCCAGCTACACTGAGAGAAGTATTCACTTGATATTATCGATCATGCGTTAAAGTTAATAAATCATTTATTGCCAAATGGACAAATAAATATTTCTTTCGTGGAAATTAAAAAATTTTATTAAGTTTTCGCAAATCACCTTCACTCAATATTTATATCACATTTATTTATGAATACTAACATTCAATAATACCGAATAAAGACGCATTACACTGAAATAAATATATTTAGTAATAATAACAAACTGCATGCATTATGAATGAATGTTAACGTCTGATAGCAAAATTGAAAATTAATGGCTTTGCAGACGGAATTGAATTCTGGAATAATGACCAGTCCGTGCAGGATTTGAACCTGCGACCCTCGAAATACTAGTCCAATGCGCTAACCACTGTGCCATTGGGAAGGTTGAAGGTTTCATCTGATCTTCGGTTGGCGACTCTCCCAGAATTCGATGGTAGTTTGTTAGTTTTTTAATTCTTCATGAACTATGACGCTCGTGAAGAATTCTTTGGGGAGTTAGGGTTGGAAGGGGAACTCATTCGCTATCGGTGGTCATCGATGATTCGATTTTTACCTTTCATCCGATTGCGTCATTCGCGATTTATCGGCAGGAGTCGGGTAGTTGAATCTACCGACCACCGAACAATGTTAACTATCCAAGATGACTGAAACATGTCAAATGCGGTTTGTTCATTGTTAATAAATCCTGTATTTTGAGTAAACATATCGGGGAGTGGTGGAAGTTTAGAATCATTTAGTAATAGAAACCAAACGTTCGTTTATTACCAAATGAACATATGTTTTCAATTAATGTATCTTATATTTGAAGAGAACTGCAGTTTAAATGAAATACATCATACCCAAATATATTAAATATTAACAAATACCGTGTAAATAAATATTTCGTTATATATGAATGAATTCTTTCAGAGGCAAGATCTGTTAGTTAATAAATAAATTAAAGATTAATAAGTGGATTTGTCTGTTAATGAATAATCTCGAAATATATACTTTATTGATAAAAACAAATTTATTTCTCTCAGTGTACTTTCATAAAAATTATTCAGATAAAATCGATATTTTCGAAAATATGAGGCAATTTCAAAAGTGGGGCATCTATCCGGGTTTCACCTTACCTGAAATGAGCATTGTTTCATCATTTATCTGCAATCGAATATTGGGCGCAGGTACACTGGCGATTTGCCCACGAAGACACCCTGTATCCAACACCTACCCCTCAGACTTGGAACCATTCTTGTCATGTGTTTCGATTGGTTGCACTTTGTTGCCTCACCTTGTAGCACTCTAGTGGTAACACGACCTAGTGGCCCGATTGGTGCCCTGAAATCGCCAATCAAGCTGACCCTTCTGACCATACAACCCTCCAGAAGTGGTGCATGTAACAGTTAAGGCCGGCCTACAAGTCAGCTCGGCAAATTCGTTCTTAAGCGGAACGTTATTAGACAGTGGTCGCATTCACCTAACGAAGATTTCGCTACCGCTCCGCTACCACTACCTAGAATAAATTGCACTGCTCCAGAACGTGTTGAGTTTGTAGCATATGTGCCCCGGACGATTCCGCAACAGTTGCACAACTGTTACGTTGGGTGAATGCGCCTAGTTTGTACATAAAGTATGGAATAAATTCATTTTCTTGCATAAGGATTTGAAAAAAACAAAAAATACTGAAACCCGTCGATATATAATAATAATAATAATAATAATAATCTTTATTTCTTCAGTTCAATATACAACGCATATAACAGAAGAAAACGTCAAATAGACAGATTAATTCAAAAAATTCAGAAATATAATAGCAATTTTATCAAGTAACAGCGACTTTACCCTTTTCTTGAAAATAAAAATGTTAGGTGCATTCTGTATTTACACAGGTAACATGTTAAAAATTTTTGCAACCCATAAACTGCAAATTTTTTTGAAAATATGCAGTATTATGGTTTTTAGGTGCTAACAAAAATTTCCTCTGGTATTATAACAATGATTCGAATAATTAATAAAAAAAGATTTATTTTTATATACATATCTAATCTATATGTTCCGTCCATCGACATCGAGAATCCATAACAATACCCAGAAGTTTTGTGTGGTCAACAAAGGGAATCTAAAAGTGCAATGTCTGAATCACGTCATATACAACCCTAGGTACCCTCAGTTAAAATTGTACTGCATGAGTTTTGGAGCAATTGATCATCAAATTATTTTTCTTGGACCATTCAAAAATTTCAGTGAATATGTCCGCGACACAATATATATATATATATATAATATATATATATATATATATACGAAAAGGATACGGGTGTTTCGACTATATATATATATATATATATATATATATTATATAGTTAGAAAGGGTCATTTTCACCTCCAAAACAGAAACTCGTTTTACGCTCTGACCTCATATATAACGCTGTCACCTCCGATTTCGGAGGTGACAACGTATCGCCTTGTTTTTTAGCTTGTTGGAATCAGGATGACTCAAGGATCAACATATCAAAAAATCGTTTTGAGGTCACAAGGCACCTGTTTATGTACTGAACAATCTTTTAGTTCGGGTATATATCACGGGCGCTAGTGTGCTGCGCCATATATGGATGAATAACTCTGAGAGACTCGAAAGACGTATCCTCCTCCGTAAATGGCAACAATGTGTATTGGTACACCCTCAGAGCAGATGTCAACAGGTGGCATATCTCAAAGGTTATTTTATCGCTTTTTCAAGTGGAATGGTGTGATGCATTAGGAAGAAAAGCTTTAACTTCGTCCTATGAGGGAATTCATATATGCTTGTTTTCCATCGTCCAACGTATTCATTTTGTACCATCCACGCATAACTGAAAGAGAATGAAAGCTTTTTTTATCTAAACGGGGAATATAGCTTGTCCCAAATATAGATGTAAAATATGAACATTTGTTTGATGAAATCTAAATTATTTAATTAGATACAATCCTTTTCTCTAATGAATCTGAATACATACGGTGTCTTCAAATGTAACGCTTTGTATTGACAGGTAATAGACCTCATCAACATGAAAACATTTTGAATATTCACTCTTCCCAATTTATTTGAACCAGAGTTACCCGCAAATGTGACCAAATCTGACTTGAACGTATTGAAACTTCTTCTATATTGATTATGTTCGAACATCAGTTTTGAAATATGCTGCAGATTTATTCCAATAGTGACCTGTTGATATGATTCAAATTGATCGAATTCGATGATGAATTCAATTTGATCGAACAATGATCATTACGACCAATTCATGAAAACAATTTAGACGAGTTTTATATCTGGATTTGTGAATTTTTGTTTAACAAAGAAATTTTCTGTCCCCACTTTGGAATTAACTATCTCTCAGAAAAAATCGCCAGATAGAAGTTGAAAATAATTCTACATGTTTACTAAAAATTTATTAGAGTGCGTCGAAACAGATCGCAAAAAAGTCGAGTGAGTATTTTATTTGATGCTCAACTTCCTAAAAACGCGGCATTGATTCATTACAGGTGAGCAATATAGAAGTTTGAATGATTGATTTTGATGAGTTCTACTACCTGTCAAAAAAAACTTCTCCCTTAAAAAATACCCTGTGCATTTCGTCAGAAAATTCAATATTATCGGTGGCACCTACATTCTGAACAATAACTGTCAAGTAAAATATCCCAACGTGCCATTTTTTCCAAGTAACCTACTTGACACCGAATTTTTTTGAATGCACGTTATAACATATTTTGAATTTTGGCCCGTTAGAACAGCCAAGGTCATCGAGGATGTAATTGCGTGTGACATTTGATTTCGGGAATATAGAAGAAGTCCCAATGTATTTTGTGAATGGTTGTATGGGAAGGAGTGATTTCCCCTCGGATTTCCCATTGTTTGAATGTCGCAGCTCATTTGTGTGAATATTGAAATTTAACACTTTCGCGGGAAAAATTTTTGTTTGCTAACGTTATTCTTTTTTTACATCATCGTATCATGTATAGTTTGAAAAAATAATATGACATATTCCCATAATTTTTTTTTCCTAGCGGATCCCCCTACGGATATACGGCCTCCCAAATGACGCCACTGAAAAACTAGTTTACTGGAATTAATTTTAAACTACCCAGTATGATTTGAAGAAAATCTATCCATATACTAATATAAATGTGAATGTCCGTTGATGAACTTTCACATGAATATGTTTTGGGGGGTTTTCATGTAGGGTTCACATTCCTATGTCACGAAGAAATGAGAAAAAAAATATTGAGCTTTCATGAGAAAGTCGTTTTTATCAGGCTTTCACGGCCGACGCTGTGTAAACTATAAGGGATAGAGAAAACATAGTCTAATTGATCGTTCAAATTGGTTGTTTATATTTGGAAGCAGAAAATATTTCCAAAATTTCTAGAAGATCTAGGCGTCTGCTTTTTTCCCCTTCATGCAATATTCTTGTTTTATAAAATCTATGAAATGGTTACATGTGATACAATGATCAGAAAAACCAGTTGTCAATTTGTTTTGAAGGAATTGACTTTTTATGTTCATCAACCCTTATCTTAAGAGAACGACCAGTCTGACCTATGTAAAAAGCTGGGCATTCGTCACAAAAAATTTTATAGACACCACTTTTTTCAAAAGTTGTTTAACTATCCTTTCCATTACAAAACATTAATTTTAAGTTTTTCTAGTTGTTACATACAATGTCAATTTTATTTCGTCTTAATCTACTACAAATATTGTCGTTTATTTGTGGAATATAGTTTATATAAGCAAATTTATCAATACAATATTAATTTGGGTGGGGTATATACTTGATAATAGTTTTTGATATTGTTTTCTGTCAATTAATTTATCTATAATATTGGGAGAGAAACCATTGTTCAATGCCAATGTCCTTAACACTTCCACTTCTTTTTCGAAATCAGCTGTTGAAGGTGGTATTGATATTAGACGGTGTACCAGGGAATGAAAAGCTGACATTTTTATTTTATAAGGATGTGAACTACTATTATGGATGAGGATGTCTGAAAAAGTAGGTTTTCTATACACATCAAATTCCATATGATCTTCTACTATTTTTATCTGAATGTCCAAAAAGTTTTCCATTTCCAATGTGCACTGGACCGACACATACAAAGAGTTAATCAGTTGGAAAAACAATTCAAGCTCAAAATCTGAGCAAGTCCAGATACAAAACACGTCATCTACATATCGTCTCCAGTATAGTACAAATTCAGTCACATTGTTATTAATTGACGAGAATATTTTCTTTTGCAAATGTGTCATGAATACTTCGCTTAAAATAGGAGATAAAGGAGAACCCATTGGTAGACCATCCAACTGTAGATAGAATTTTCCATTGAACTTGAAATAACATAACTCTGTTCAAGACACAACTGCAAAAGTTTATTTGTTTCATCTATCAATTCTGCACTGAGGGAAAAATTATTATGAAGCTGTTCGTTGATTAAATTTCAACTTCTGTATGAGGTATTGATGGGAATAAATTTACTACATCGAACGAAATTAACCTAGCTTTCGGAGGGATTTTCAGTGACTTTAATTCATCTGTAAGTTGGATTGTGTTTTTGATGGAGTAAATTGGTTCATGTTGAATCATTTTTGGTAAAATAGAATTCAGATATCTACAGAGTTTTGAAGCTGGTGCATGAGTATAGGAAACAATGGGTCTCATAGGACAATTCTCTTTATGGATTTTAGGTAGAGCATATAAATGCGGTATTCTTGGATTCATTATCGTCAAAGGAAAAGTTATTTCAGATTATACGTTTGGGCAATCTTTGATATACCTTTTGAGTGAATTTTGGAATTTCGATGTTGGGTCAACTTTCAGTTCTCGGAAGTTATCAGAGTTCAACAATAATTCTGTTTTTTGTAAATAATCAGTCTTGTTCAAAATTGTAATTATATTGCCTTGGCCAGCTTTTGTAATTATCAGATCATTCTCAGAGGCTTTCTTTTTGATTTGTTTCAAAACGGCAACTTCGATTTTATCCTGTCTAATACGAGCATTGGATATCATTCTCGCACAAACAGATTTTCAAAGTTTTGTATCTCAGGAGATTCGATCTTATTTAAAGCTAATTCTACATTCACTGCTAAATGTTTGAGGTCCTTATTATTAAACATATTCGGACAGTGTTTCAAAC